>CANYLF010434156.1:0-10997 GCA_948193215.1 Bocquillonia castaneifolia
CCCAAATAAAGAAGACAATAATGAATTTTATTAGTGGAAAAAAGATGTGGCTAGAGTTTTTACTCAAATAAAAAATGATTGTAAAAACAGTTCATGTAAGCCTCTTAAAGTCCCTAGGCAATCAAGACGAGATAAGTTGATTGGAAAATTAAAATTTAAACTTTAAACAAAAAGAGTTAGAGTGAGAAAGTTAACATAAGGATTTATAGTGGTACAGTATTAATCAATCTTACGTCCACTCCCCAAATAATATTAAGATTTCCACTAATCAAACAAACAATACAATTGCTTTTAGGTTAACACTAAACCTTCGCAAGTGTTTCAAAGCTCACACTTAACCCTTCTCTAGTCAAGGAATCTCTCTCTCTAGAAGCCCAAGAAAACCCAAGTGTTTCAAGGCTAATTCACTTAAACCTTTCACAAAAAATCCTAAACCTCACAAACACACAACCCAACAATGGATTGAAACAACATAAATGAGCACGTAAGGCTTCTTATAAATAGACCTATTCAATGGGCTAGGTAGGTCAAGCCTGCCTGATTTGGGTGGGCTTAGGTAGCAATTTTTGAAATTAGGCCTGCTCAAGCCCGAACCCAAACGAGCCTGAATTTTTTATGTGTGGGCTTAGGTTTTCAATTTTAATAAAAAATATATATGGGCTCGAGAAGCCCTGCCTGAGCCTGAAAAAAATCAAAATATATAGGTGGGCTTGTGTAGATAAAAATCAGGCACGATATAGGCCTGGGCAGAGCCCTAAAAGAGTAGGCCAGAGCCCGCCCAGGCCCATCCATTGAACAGGTATACTTACAAACAATAAATGACATATTAAAGAAAGTTAAAGAGCACAAAGAGATTAAAATGAATTGGAGAGGGTTTAGATTTTAAAAATCAACTTGGTAACTTCTCTAGGGCATTTCTTAACTCTATTTATAGACCTTCTATAATTTCTAGCTGTCGGGGGCTTTTAAAATTCATAAATAGTGATTTGAAAGGATAAAAACAGGCTATTTTAGCTTAACTTATAAAAGTAACCACGGTCGTGTATATGATCCCATGATCATATGTGCTTTTGTACGCATGATCAGGGTTGCTCAACCCACGATTGTGGCTCTGTCATGTGTCAACCCCAAAAGCTGGTCAATAGATTTGGTCAACTAACTGATCCATAATTGTGCTTCCAAACCCACGGTCATGATACTCGTGGGAATCCTTGGATTGCTGCTACCTCTAATTTTCAATCAGAATTTCTTTACGTATGATCATGCATGAAGGGTCCAAGATAATGCTTATGATGTTGTGACCCTTTTTGGATTAGTTATTTTTTTTTAGGGGAATTAATTTTCCTTGTGCACGATCGTATGTTCAGTGGATCTGGACCGTGATTGTGTGAGATGCTCGTGGATCACTATAAGAAGTTATTGCCTTAGAAAAATGAGGCTGAAAAGCTCACGCACAATCGTGGGGTGGGTTCCCATGATCGTGAGTATATTATCTTGTTTTCAATCCTTACTTGATTTCTTTTAAATTAGAAACTACACACTTAATCAAAAAAGTTTAAATGTTTTAGTGATGATTTGCACACATCAAAATGAATTATAGGATCAACACCTCTCAACTTGTAAAAATAACTTAAATCGTCCTCATTTTTAGTTAAAATTTGAGCTCACACAACAAAAGAGGGAAAGAGGGACAACGTAAACGATATATTATCTAATTAACAAAAAAATTCAAATTATGGAATCAAATACACCTTTGAACTACCCTTAATCTTTTTGAATGGAGAAAATAAGTAATTTTTTTTATTCATTCAAAACGAGAAGTGTAAAAATTCATATATAAATTTTAAAAAAATGAATTGAACTATTTTTTTAAATTATGAAATTGGAGGACTTAACCAAAAAGGTCAAAAACGATTTAATTGCAAGAAACAAGTTGAGAGAGATATATATACGTTTAACGTTTTGAACTAAGTTGAGAGATATATTTAAGTTATATTTCAAAAGTGAACTATGACAGTGTGATGTGTCTTTCAATAATTTTTTTTCCCTCTCAATTGCAACCTTATCATAGTGTAATAATATCCACTTCAAGAATTATTCTAGTAGGCCCGAACGAAAAAGACTTTACATATATACATATTTTATTGCGATAATAGTAATATATACTCAAAAGGCAAATGCTACAAATAAGTCTCTAAATTATCGTAAAAAAAAAAATTAAACTCTTAAAAGGAAAAATACCGTACCTCTGATAGAAGTTAACAGAAACTAATATTCATATAAGATGAAACTTATTAGTGACTGACTTATGCATAAATAAAAATTAAAATAATTATTTTTGCAAAAAAATAACCTATTAATGTGAGAGAAAAATATCTTTTTACAACAATCATTTTTTTTTTGTAATTGTATAATTTTATATTATTGATGAAATGCGTTTTTTTTTTAAATATAGAAGTGGCAAATATACTAGTTTTGATTTATTACAATGGACAATGGGATGAAGAATTCAATTTCAAGAATTTTAAAGTCAACAGAGCCATTTTAAAAAGGAGTATGAATTTTAATGACAATGATTTCATTGTACCCTTCAATTGTGTATCCAATAACAAGTCAAGAAATATGGAACATACCTAATTATCTGAATAAGATATTCTCTTGGTTGACCACCTATAAAAAAAAAAATAATGATACTTCTCCCAAAAAGAAAAATTCTAGAAAAAAAAAGAAGATTTAAAGCTGCCTAAGAAAAAAAAAGCAACAAATATGGAAGATGTGAAAAAGAAGTCCATAATAAGAAGATCGTCGAAATTTGCCAAAGAAAAACTAAATTTAGTCAAATAGAATTGTCGAAAAATGGTGTTTTATTTCGTTTATTGAAAGATTTGATTGTTTTTTTTTTTGCTGTTATATGTTTGAATAAAAAAATAAATATGTTACTTTACCTTTTTTTACAGTAAACTATTTGTTGTTCTTCACATATACTTTTAGTATACTTCAACTATACTTCAAGTATACTTCCTGTTTACCAGATTTATGAAATTCCATAACATTTTGAAAATATTATTATTTATATGCTAATAAGAAATCATGTAATTAGAGTTAATAATATTTTTCCTTTTCTTTCTCTTCTCTCTTGGTTCTCTCAACCATTTCCTCATGGGGAGGAAGAAGGGTAAGAATGGAAACAAATTTCAATTTTAGAATCAGAATCAAGCTTCAACGAGCTTAGAGATAGATCCAGAGAATGACGATGATGCGAACGAAGGGTCTCAAATGGATACTCAGAGTTTTAATGATACAGAGGAGGCTCATGCAGTTGCTGAAATCAAAAACCCTAATTCGTGGTCAGAGTTATTTAAAGGGAATAGAGCTAAATCAGAAGATTGTAAGTTTCAATTTGTCCCTCCAAGTGTTACTGTTGGTGTTCCAATGGCTAAGATTAGATCTAATGTAGTAAATGCTGAGGCTAAAAGATGGAAATTCGTTCTATTAGGATGTGTTTATGGAGATACCCCAAGGTCTTATAAACTGGAGAACTTCATTAGAAATCAATGGAAAAGCTTCGATCTATTGGAAGTGAAGATGATAAAGTCAAACCTGTTTGCTTTCATTTTTGAATCAAAAGAAGGGAAGATCAAGGCACTTACAGATACTCCTATAACTTTTAATCAGAAACCACTGATTCTTAAAGAGTGGAGACAACGCATGAGTTTTGATATGTCAACTATTACACAGATTCCAATTTGGGTTAAATTCCCATACCTACCTTGGAAATTTTGGGCAGGTGAAACCCTAAGTGTATTGGGTAGTCTACTGGGTAAACCTTTTTATTCAGATAAATGCACAAAGGAGAGAAGTAAACTATCATATGCCAGAGTCCTTGTCGAGATGCCTACACAGGGACCTTTTCCTCCGACAGTTATGAAGGAATTTGATAATGGAGACTTATTTCAACAACTTGTGGAGTATGAATGGAAGCCAGTCCAGTGTGAAAACTACAAACAACATGGGCACTCTAGCCCAAATAGTACTATACGAGAAAGGGAGATATGGGTTTAAAAAGCTACTAAACCAGAGACATTTACAAACAAAGCCAACCCGGAAGAGCACAAAACAGATTATACTACATATCATATTCCAGAGGTAGACCTTAGTTCTGTCACTGCAGTTCCAAATCCTGGGGAGACTGAAGGAAACCAAGCTTTTCAACTAGTAGTTGGAACTACTAAAAGGAAGAAGGGTAAAAATAAAGCTATTGAAGTTGAGCAGCAGCACCAGTATGGCACAAGGCTTCAACGTCAGGGATGTAACCCACCTATTTCCTTTGTGTCTGTTGTTACCTGTAGAAATGTTTATGACCCTATTGATCCAACTCCATCCTAGAGGCTTGCTGAGCCTCTGGATAGAGGCAAATGATAATTAGCTGGAATGTGAGGGGGCTCAATGACCCCCTGAAGCATTCAGAGTTGAGAACTCTAATTAGATGTAATAAGATATATGTGTTGGGTATTCTAGAACCAAGGGTGAGACAGAACAATATAGATAGTATTTTGAGGAATATAAGACTTGATGGTTGGAGTCTGATTACTAATAATGATGATGCGATTGGTATGAGCAGAATTTGGATTATGGTGAAAAATAATGTGAACATCAATATCATTCATAAAGATAATCAGTTTATTACTTGCAATATAGATTGTAGAGGGTATGCTTTTGTGTGGACTTTGGTTTATGGATTAAACAATGTACATGACAGGAGAGAATTATGGAGTAAACTTAGTCTTTTTGACTTCTCTTGTAATTTTCCTTGGCTCATTCAGGGAGATTTTAATGCTATCATGGGTGACCATGAAAGAGTTAGGGGCAATCTCCTTGATGATGAAGAGAGATCTGAGCTTTTCAATTTTGTTAGTAATAATGATTTGATTGATCTAAGATGTCAGGGGCTGCAATACACTTGGAGCAATAACCAACTTGGTAATGACAGAATTTGGAGGAAGTTAGATAGGTCTCTAGTTAATTATCAGTTTGCTGAATATGTAACTTGTGCTTTTGCTGTTATTTTAACTCCTGTGTTTTCTGATCATTCTCTAATGCTGGTGAATTTTGTAAGAACTGAAAATTTTGGCAGGAAAGGGTTCAAGTTTTTCAACTTTTGGACCCAAAATATTGAATTCTCTAATATTGTTACATTATAGTGGATAAAGCATGATGATGGTTTTACTGCATATCAAATAGTGCAGAAATTAAACAGAATCAAACTTAGACTCAAAGACCTTAATAAAAGGGAATCTAGTGATATCTCTGGTAAAGTAAAAATGCATAAGACTAGAGTTAAAGAGCTTCAGGAAAATATCCAATGTTCTCCCTTTAATGAGTTCTTGCAGTTGGAGGAGAAAGCTATGCTTCAGGAACTTCGCAGACTTAAGAATATTGAAGAAGATTTTTTAAGGCAGAAAGCTAGAGTTCAGTGGATTCAAAAGGGAGGTGCCAATTCAAAATTCTTTTTCCATACTATTGCTAAAAGAAGATTACAGAATTCAGTCTCTCAACTCCAGGATGACTCAGGGATCACTGTAACTACTGATACATCAATTCAGAAGGCTTTTACAGATTATTTTAGAGGGATTATGGGTACTGTTCAGAACAGGAATAAGCACATTAATGGTGTTTATTTAGCAAATGGCAACTGCATTAATATGGAGGAGATAAGCTCATTAATAAAAGAAGTCACAAAACAAGAAGTTAGAGGTGGACTTTTTGATATAGGCTCTAATAAGAGTCTAGGCATAGATGGCTACAACAGCTATTTCTTTAAACATAGCTAGGAGACTGTCAAAACTGAGATGGAGAATTATGTTAAAGAGTTCTTCATTACTAGCAAGCTTCTAAAACAGTTGAATGTCACTTATTTAACTGTTGTTCCAAAAGTCAGAAATGCTAGCAATGTTTCAGAATTCAGACCAATAGCATGTTGCATAGTGCTTTACAAGGTTATTTCCAAGATAATTACAGCAAGAATGAGACCAATTCTTCAAAGGATTATCTCTTCCAACCAAACAGCTTTTATTCATAGGAGAAGCATTCATGAGAACATTGATGTTGCCCATGAAATAGTTCATAACTATCATCTTCAACACCCTCCAGCTCAAGATTAATCTAAGGAAGGCATATGACTCAGTGAATTGGGACTTTCTAGCAGAAGTACTTTTGGGATTACAATTCCCCTCTCATTTTGTTAATCTAATTATGGAGTGTGTGAAAATTGCAGCATACTCAGTAAATTGAAAGGGTAATCCAGGGCCTATATTTCATGATTTGTATGGAGTATTTAACTTGAAGTATCAACAGTTAAGTGAGGGGAAATTTTAACTGTCATCCTAGTTGTAGGAGATTAAAGCTTACTCATTTAATTTTTACTGACAATTTATTTATGTTCTGTGGGGGAGACTATAACTCCATTCTTTTGCTGTGTTCTATTCTGCAAACTTTCATGAAGAATCTGGTTTGGCAGTAAACCCCCTCAAATCACATATATTTTTTGCTGGTTTTTCCAATGAAATAAAAGCCAAGATCTTGCCAGCTTCTCAATTCCAAGAAGGCTCACTCCCAATCAGATATCTGGGCCTCCTATTGATTACATCTAGACTAACTGCTAATGATTGTTCTATAATTACAGAGAAGATGCAGAGAAGAATTACTCAATGTAACTCAAAGGGGCTTTCGTATGCAGGTCGTCTGCAACTCATTCAATCTATCCTAATGAGTTTCCATGTGTATTAGGCATTAGTTCTTTTTCTCCCCAGGAAGACATTACAGAACATTGAAAAAATCCGTAAAAACTTTTTATGGGTAGGTACAGCTTCTGTTTTCTCTAAGTCTTTAGTGGCATGGCATTCTGTATGTCAACCAAAATCTGCTGGAGGGTTAAACATCAAACCGCTTAGAGTTTGGAACTCTGCAACCCTTTGAAAAATGATTTGGAGGATTATTCAGAATCATAACTCTCTTTGGACTCAGTGGGTCAACTGCAATAGATTAAAAGGGATTAGCTTCTGGCAAGTTAAAAAAACACATGGAGCTAGTTGGGTTTGGAAGAGTCTCCTGAAGATAAGACCTCTCATCCATCAATTTCTAAATTACAAAGTAGGAAATGGTAATTCTTTTTCCTTTCTCTATGATCCTTGGCTGAATGGTGTATCTGAAACAGATAAAGCTCCAAATGTTGATTTTTTAAGTTTGGGTTTTCATAAGAAAATGCGGGTAGCAGAGAAATGGAGAAATAATAGATGGCAATTATCCAATACTGTAAATACTGAATTACAACAAGTATGGGATGAGATTAAGCAAATTCAGCTATCTAAAATGGATGATGTCATACTCTGGCACGGGTCAAATCAATTTTCTATTAAAGAAGCTTGGAGGAGCATGATAAATCCTGTGAATAAAGTGCCTTGGTGTCACTTAATTTAGTTCCCTAAAGCTATCCTTAGATGCAGCTTTATCACCTGGCTAGCCATCAAAGGAAAGCTTCTTACAAAGGATAGATTGTTATCTTGGAATGTGATTGAGAGTGATGTCTGTGCAATGTGTAATGATCAAAGTGAGTCCTTAGATAACTGCATCTTTTCACGTGCTATTTCTTCTCAAATTTGGAACAAGTTGAAGCAAGCAGGGGTGATTCCAATGTCCATCAGGTCCTGGTAGAGATTAGTTTCTTAGGGTTAGCAAAAGCTTAGAGGGAAGAGTAAGCTCAGTGCTAGCACGAAGTTGGTGCTAACCGTCACCATCTATAATATTTGGGCAGCTAGGAATAAGTGCATATTCAAGAATGAGGCTCCTATAATTAACAGAATGTTAAGTCTTATTGTAAGTACAGTTCTTTATGCATACAAAGACACTGTTTATAGTCAAAATGTGTATAGGTTTTTGGAGAAACTGAGAGAAATATAGTGAGTTTTCAGGGCTATCTCCCTGTGTGTAGTCATTTCTTTTTTAGTTTGAAATGAAATCTCCTTTTTGGTTTGCTTACAAAAAAAAAAAAATCATGTAATTGTAAATACTAAGAATAGATATATAATATTAAAAGTACATTTTTGCAGTAGATAAAATCTTGCAGTAGATAAATTTTTACAGTATATTACTAGGTGTTAATTTCTTCCCATGCATCCTTACATATGTCCTTTAGAATATACATGAAATGTGTCATGTGTCCTACAAGCAAACTAGCATGTATTCATATGACTTACTACACTACACATGCAAGATGACTTGTGTCACACATATGTGAAATGACACGTGTCTTATTAATATTAAAAGTACATTTTAACTTTAAATTTTATTGAAGTGTTCTTTTCTATTTTCATAATTTGTCTTATAAATAGTATACTTTTGATATACTTGCAGTATGCTTCCGATTTACCTGATTTATGAAATTTAATAATTCTTAGAAAATATTATTGTTTATATGCAGATAAAAAAATAATGTAATTGTAAATAATCATAATACATATTTAATATTAAAAGTAGAATTTAAGTTTAAATTTTCTTGAAACATTCTTTTCTACTTAAATAATTTGCCTTATATATAATATATTTCCGGTATACTTCAAGTATACTTCCAGCTTACCAGATTGATGAAATTCCATAACATTTAGAAAATATTATTGCTTATATGTAGATAAGAAATCATGTAATAGTAAATACTAAGAATAGATATATAATATTAAAAGTACATTTTTCCTTTAACAGATTACTATGTGTCAATTTCTTCCCATGCATCCCTACATGTGTCATCTAGAATATAAATGGAGTGTGCCATGTGTCCTACAAGCAAAATAGCATGTCTTCATGTACCTTACCACACTACACATGCAAGATGACATGTGCCCCACGCATGTAAAATGATATGTGTCTTATTAATATTAAAAGTGCATTTTAACTTTAAATTTTGTTAAAGTGCTCTTTTCTACTTGCATAAATTTTCTTATGAATAGTATACTTCTGATATACTTACAATATACTTCTGATTTACCTGATTTATGAAATTTAATAACTCTTAGAACATATTGTTGTTTATATGCAGAGATAAAAAAAATCATGTAATTGTAAATAATTAGAATACATATTTAATATTAAAAGTAGATTTTTAAGTTTAAATTTTGTTGAAGTATTCTTTTCTACTCGCATAATTTGTCTTATAAATAGTATACTTCTGGTATACTTCCAATATACTTTTGGTTTACCAGATTTATGAAATTTTATAATGTTTAGAAAATATTATTGTTTATATGCAGATAAGAAATCATGTAATTGTAAATACTAATAATAGATATGTAATAGTAAAAATATATTTCCTTTATTATATTACTAGGTGTCAATTTCTTTCCATGCATCCTCACAGGTGTCATTTAGAATATGCTTGGATTATGCCGTGTGTTCTACAAGTAAACTAGCATCTTCATGTGCCTTACTACACTACACATGTAAAAAAACACATTTCATAAAAAAATATAAAATTGTAGAAATAAAAAAAAAAGTTACAATGCTTTCTAATAGTTATTGAAATTTATTAGTCAGTATAATGGAAGTACACGGGAAGTATATCGGAAGTATACCACACTTATGACAAATTATGCAATTAGAACGCTTCAAAAAAATGTAACCTAAAAATATAATTTGCATATTAATATCTATTTTAATTATTTAAAAATAGTTGATCTTTTTTTTTTTTTTGCATTTAAACAATTATAGTTTTTAAGAATTATTGAATTTTATAAATCAAGTATATTGGAAGTATGCTACAAGTATAAGATACCTTATTCAAGTAGAAAAGAAAGTTTCAAAAAAATTTATACTAAAAATGTATATTTAATATTTAATATTTATTTTGATTATTTATAATGCTGTAAGCTTTAAATACATCCCTAGGTATATTCTATGAATTTTCACTTGATAATGAGTTGTACATGTAAATGCATCTATCCTTGAAACTAGTTAAAATGGTAAGGGATCTAGTGTTCCTATTTTTTTTGCTTTGGATTGGAAAAAGGACATCTACCCAAGATCTGTTGCAATGCATAAACTTTCAAATCATATAATTCGCAATAGAATTGTCCATTGTAATTTTTGCATTTTTCATTGATCACTTGAGTGTAAAACATCTATATTGTCGAGTCAAAAACATTATATATTGTAGTAATCTTCAGGGATATTTCACAGCATACTTTGCTTTTTTTTCTTAGATAGTAACATCCAACATCAATATGCTGCATTAAAAAAAACCATATATATCAAATATCAAATAACCTAATATCAACTCCAAAACAAAAGAAAGAATGCTTTTTTCACAAAATTGGTGTTGACAAATGCTTATAAAGATAGATATCTTTTTATTATTATTAATGGATTAATGATAGTTTTATTGGTAACAATAATCAAGGAAATTTTTATATTTATGCTTTTGAAAATAATTATTTATTATAATTCTAGTATACTTGAGATATATTTCACATATACTTCTTGAATATCAAATTAGTAAAATTATTGAACAAAATTTATACAATACAACAAGAAATAAAAAAAATAAACATTTACCTGAACATGATCATGAATTTCAACATTCTCAATATTGAGATCTCCAGATTCTTCATTTTTTTTTGTTCTTCTACTCCTTCACTATCCTTCTTTTGAACATTTTCTTGAACAACTTGTTCATTCACTTTCTATTGAATAATCTGATGATCCAAAGTTAAATCTTTCTCTAATCCCTAATAGCAAAATCAACAAATTAAGTAAAATATTAATAAAATGTTGTTATACTATCAGTATACTTCCCCCTATATTTCTGGTATACTTATTTTATTAATAAAATATTGATATATTATCAAATGCCTACGGTCTCATAGACATTTCATCAAACACTTTCAAAGCAAGTGTAGAATGATAACAAATAGAGAGACCTAATGAACATACATACAAAATAAATTATTTTT
>CANYLF010434641.1:0-20270 GCA_948193215.1 Bocquillonia castaneifolia
TATATATATATATATATATATATATATATTATGTATGTTGCATGGGGATTAGGTTGCATTTCGTAAATATGAGATTAACTTACTCAGCGAGGTCTGACTCCCCTCAACCCATTTTTTTTCAGGATTGCTCCAGACCTCGTACGTTGAGATTCTATGCCAGATTCCTACTTCACCGGCAACTTGACGTATGTTTTATTTATGTATTGTGTGGTTTTCTATCTAGAGCTGGAGTAGAACTCTTTGGTGTGTGTTTGGTTTGAGACGACATATGTCGATATTTATTTTTATATATAATTATCACAGCGTGTAAATATAATTATATTATCAATATTTTATAAGTGGTTTGATGTGTGAAACTCCAGCCGGTATGCTGGATGTTATATTATTGATAATATTGAGATGATAATAATATTTGTGGAATGATTTACATATCGTGACATGTATATTATCTATGCTTTGGTTGGTTTAGTAGATTAAAGGCTTGCTACGGATTCCGGTAACATACAGCTTTCCCGTTCCCTAGCGCCGGTCATGTACCCTGGGTTTGGGTCGTAACAATAATATTATTTAAAATTTTATTTATCAAAGAGTATTAAACAATTAAATTTTATTATAATATTAATGTATAAAAATTTATTATATGATTAAGTAAATATTTTTAATATGTTTGTATAAAAGAGTTAAAACGGAGAGACATTAGAAGTATTGACATATTAAACTTGTATAAAAATATAATATTAGGGAATTAAAATAAAAATACAAATATTCTATAGTCCAATATATTAAATACTTAATTTTTAATTAATTATAGTTTATTTAAAAAATTATGCTTTATAAGGAGCCACAGTAAAGTTTGTATAAAGATGATTAAATTTATTTTATTTATTTTCATATATTTAGTTTTACTTATAATATTTTTGATTATAAATTTTTTAATCAAAACTCATTAATTAGTAAATAATAAAAGTATTAATAATATCAGAAATTGATTTTGTTCACAAAAATATATTAATTTAATAAAATTATTGATTGGATATCGGTTATTTTAGTGAAAACACGTCTAAAATGAAAATTATCCAACCAAACGTATAAAATACAAACATCCTTTGTCTACTGCTGTAACCAGAAGTACCGCTGCTGAATGAAGCAGACCTAATAAAAACGGAAAAACAGAAGCAGCTCCTCTAATCCCTAACCCTAACCCTAACCCTAACTTATTTCTAATTGATTAAACATACTTCTGCGAAATAAATGGCTCCTCCAGTAGTTCTCATGGTACCTACCTGCTTACTTATTCCACCTCTTTTTGTTGGTATTCTTGTTGTCCTTGTCGTTTCATCACTTGTGTTGTCGTTTTTTACAGGTTGCTGAAAAGCCTAGCATCGCTCTCTCTATTGCTTCTGCACTATCTCATGGCCGCGTACTCTCTCTTTGTCCCTGTTTCGCTTTCAATTTCGAATTTCTAATGCTTTATTTATATATCTAATTGCATTTTAATTAAAATTAAGCTAAATTTGTGTCCTTTTCTTAAAGTTTTTTTTTATCAGGAAAATAAAAATTAGTATCATGAAAAAGAAGAATATTGTGCTCACGAGACTTGTTACATTGCTTCTCTCTATTCAGTGACTAGCACATTGTATGTTGCATGCTGCAGATGTCGACTTCGAAGAGGGGTAGTACAGAGGTTCATGAATTTGATGGAATGTTTAATGGGTTTCAAGCACATTATAAAGTGACTTCCGTAATTGGGCATATTTTCAGGTACTGCTTAAGAATAGAGACTGACAAAGAGTGGAAGTGGATTTGATGATTGTACTATTTATTAGGGTCAAAGATCTGTTTTGTCCTTCTGTTGAGTAAATTCGGCCAAACAGATTCAACTAGAACAAAAGGTATTTAAACAATTGTTTGAAAAAAAAAGTTTGAAACTTGAGATGGAAAAATTGGAAAAGTTCAAAATTTTCCATTGTCGTATAAAAAAAGTATAATTCAGGCCTCAGGGAGCCTTTGTACCTACAGTTGCTCACACCCTTGTGGTTTAGTTTATTGAGGAGCCTATGATTAAAGATCTCTGTGGCTGACTTAGGTCAATTTTTTTGCATGCAATTGATTTGTTTGGACTAATACATTTTTTTCTTTTACTCTTTATGGAATACGGATATTTCTTTTATCCTTTCTAAATTCCCAAAAGGAACCTTTGTGTTTTGTGACTACACAAGTAAATGAAATTTTATTTTACTAGCTGGCTAAAAGTGAGTGTTGGTTGTTGGCTATATGTGTTAACTCTTGAGTGCAATTTATTTGGTAACTGATTAGCACTCCACTTGCCTTTGCCTTGATGACCTAATTTCATGTTTCTTCTTGTGGAGTTATATTTGTATTTTTGATCTTCTTTTCTTTATGCAAATCTAGTGTAGATTTTCCTCAAAAGTATCAAGATTGGACAGTCACTGATCCTATGGATCTTTTTCAAGCTCCGATTGTTAAGAATGAATCAAATCCCAAGGTAATTCTCGCTTCCTGCTTCTTCTATTCTTGGTACTTCATTGCATGATTTTTGGAAATTTAATATGTGATGGAGTGCTACTCTTTACGCTTCTTTTACACATATCAGGAAATGAAAAGTTATATTTTGAAGAAACATGATGTAAAATTTTTGCATATTTTTGTCCTTATATGCATGCATACATCACAAATTAGGTTGTTTGTTTATTTATTTATTTTTTAAATCTATCTCCTTATGTGTGCATATGCATGTTCAGTATGTTAGAATTGCTAATCTCTCTCTATATTTTTTTTTACTTTGGGATTGTATTATAGATTTTCCCCAAGGAAGTTTTGATGGCTGCAGAAAACACATTATTCTATGCTAATTTGTTGCTTTTAATGAAGAATTTGCTCATTTGTGACTAGTATTATTTGCTCTTTCATGCAAGATTTTGTCTCATATACTTGAGCAGTAAATAAATAGTTTGCAATTTGCTTAAGTGGCTCTGTAAGGTCTTGGAGAAAAAATGTTTCTGACTTCTGAGTATGGTTTCCTTGTAATTAAAAATTCTCAATAAAAATCAACATTTCTTTATTCCAAGAACATGCAATAAAATTTTTGAAATACAGCAGTTTTTATGCTTCCCTTTTAGCACACAATTTACCTTTTTGCACATACTCTTAAACCATATATATTTTTGGTAGCAAGGCTCATGTTCGAAAGCATTTAAGTCAAGAAGCTCGTGGCTGTGGCCATTTGGTACTATGGTTGGACTGCGATCGTGAGGGAGAAAATATATGCTTTGAAGGTAAGTGTGTATTGCTTGCTTCTTCATTAACTTGCCTGTCTGAATAATAGATTAATTCGGTTGTTTTTGTAAGAAGAAGGCAATCTTGATGTTTTTGTACTTGGTGCATAGCATGGTTTCATATTTTATTTCAAGGGTCCATTACCATGTATACTTGGAGGTACTGAGAAAGGTTGTATGAAGAGATACTGCTTGTTCGTCTCTTTCAAATTATGACATCATTTAGAGCTTTGTAGTGTTTTTACTACTTTTGCTCAAGAGTTCATATTATCCTTGGTAATCTTTTATTTTTTTTTTAATATTAAGATACCCTTTCCCTCTATTAAATAGCACTTTTCTTACTTTCTATATGCCTTTTCTGTCTTAATTAATTTCCTTCTTACCAGTCAGCTTAAGATGCATTTGCACTCCTCTAATAAATGGTATGCAATGTTAGACACTTGCTCAACACCTGCACAAGTTCAAATGTGTTGGATTCATCAAGGTAATGTCCAACAAAAAAAAAAAAAAGGAATAAAACTGGCTGACAAGCTTAAACAATGGAAAAAAATGTCTAGCAAGTTTGCAGATGCATATTGCATGCATGTTAGACTGCATTGGAAACTTTGTACAGATATTTACTAAAATACATATTTTGGGCTCGTATTAATAAAATTATTAAAAAAAGGCTACGTTACATGATGCACTTTTTTATTGGATGCATAAAATTGTGATGAGTATTTATTTTTCTTTGATAAAAAGTTATTTAGGGCTATGCTTTTATTTTTTTCTAATTAGATGATGAACCATTTTTCTGAATAATTATATGGATTTTTGTGTATATAACATGTTAAATACCCACACAAAAAAAAAACTTGTCCTGAATGAATTATGTCTTTTTTTTTTTTTAAAATAGCAGGGTTCTCTACTGTTGTGTCTGCATCTCCATATCTTTATCTGTGCATCTTAGGGGTGAGCAAACATGTCTTAGAAACCAAGCGGTCAAGTTGTAATTCGTAATGTTTCTGTTTTAGCAGAAAGAGATGACTAGAACTCTCCTCTGCAATTACTGGCCCATTTTCTGGTGTCCCATGGGGAATGTTTCTTCAATAATGAATGGATTACAGAACTTGAAATTCATTAGGTTTAGGACATAGCAAGCACCGAGTGACAATTATGATCACAAAACCCACATTTTAAATCGTCCATTGCTGTATAAGTGTCAGCAATGGTTTGAGTTCTCATATAGCATTAATGCAGGTTAATTGATTGTTTGTCATCAATTATGGGCTTATTTTTAGGTTGGACAGCAATGATCAATTTGTTCCGATTTATTAGTAAACTTTCTTTTCACTTATATATCTATTTTGTTGCTGAAGTTGCAAACAACCTGTTGAACGCCCACATGAATCCCAATAAATATTTGTGCATATTGATGCATGGATATGCACATAGTTTGACCTTTTGCTTTTTGTAAAACAATCTATGCAGTCAATTTGATAAATACGACTTGTCTTTTTGTTTCCTCAAATTATTGGAACTTTTCTACGGTCAAAGCATGGGAAGAGAGGGTTTTTTGGCTGAATTTTATAATAAAATGAAATGAGAATTACCCTGAATATTTAACGTATAAACAAGTTCACATGGACGCTGACAAGTATGCCTACACGTTTTTTTATGTGAGTTTAAGCCTAGTATCACTGGAGCAATGGTACCAAATATTGGCTTACATTACACATGCTTTTCCCTAGTTAGCAAATTGCTAAGGCTAGCTGTGCTTTTGGTTTATGAACTGTCATGTGTTCAATTCAGTTCACCGTCAGTTTCTACCAGCAAGAATAGTAGAATGTTTCAATTCACTGTTAGTTTCTACCAGCAAGAATAGTAGAATGTTGTAAGTGAATTTTGCAAAAAATGGGTAACTAAATTTCTTTTGGATGCTGAATTCGTGATAAGTTAATAAAAACTTCAACATTGGTTGGTTGGAAATTTTCATAAAACTGCTATGGTGTTTGGAAAATTTAGTTGCTGTCATTTCTAAAATGTAACTGTTCTCGCAGTTATTGAGTGTACCGGTTTTCATTTAAATGATTCTAGAAGAAGAGTATATCGTGCACGGTTTTCTTCAGTTGCTGAGAAAGACATTTTGAAGGCCATGGACAACCTTGTTCAGCCCAACAGAGATGAGGCATTGGCTGTAGATGCTAGGCAAGAAATAGATTTGAAAGTTGGTGTTGCATTCACACGATTTCAAACTAGTTTCTTCCAGGGAAAGTATGGGAATCTTGATTCAAGGGTTATTTCGTAGGTTCTCTCTTTCTCTCTCTCTCCCCTCACTCATTATATTTATCATGCATATTCTCGTGTGACAAATTGAAGGCCCAATATGTTACCGCTCTGAAGGACCAGAATCTAAAAGAATAACCCGCCTTTTCTATTTTTTTTCACCCTCGTGTATAGGCTATGTTAAAAAAGAAAAAGAATGGAAAATTTAAGGGTGCCAAGTTGTGCAACTAATATAAGACTAAAAAATCTTTTATGCAGGAATTGTCTCTCAATTTTAATTTTTATGTTATTTATTTATTTTTTTTATGGTGAGGGAGTAAAGAGTGTAAAGAAAATGGAATACTGTCCTTTTCTTATTTGGGAAGAGGAGAAAATTCAAAATAACAGAGAGAGGTAAAGAAAGTTTTTGTCCAAATTTATTTTCCTTCCGTTAGTTCTTTTCCCTTTGCCAAAACATAATGTATGAGCATCCATTCCCCTAGCCTCAAATTTTAAATTTTCTCTAGTAATAGTGACATATCAGAATAAATTTTCCGTTTCTCTGTGCAATAGAATATAGCATCAAAATCCAAAAACTTTCTTCAATCTATTATGAATTTACGATGCTATCTAGTGAATTCTGAGTGCACATGCTTCCGTAATTGTCTTGTGCGATTGCACTATAAAAGCAATTTGTTTCCCACTTCAATTGCACTTATAAGCAACTGATATTTTATTCTCCTTATTCTAATCCCCATTCATTCCTTCTCAATGAACTTTCTTCTTAAAAAAAATCGAGCCATCAAGAAACTGAGAAACTCCTTTAGGCATTGTTCTTCTCATTTTAATTTTGATATTATCATACATGGTGAAAGCAATTTTTTGTTTATGAACTTATTTTCTTCAACCTTTATAATTTACTTTTCTTGACAATTGGCTGGTAGGTGAATGCTTTCTTTAGAATTTCTTGCCTTCATTCCCTTGTGATTGCAGTCATTGCAAACTTATATTGTTTTCAAATTTTTTTATTACGTATCTCAATTGGGAGGTGTGCTTTTTGTTTGATTTTATTTCAACTTCTTTGGTTAATAATTGTGCCAGTTGCTTGTTTCAGATATGGGCCTTGTCAAACTCCTACCCTTGGGTTTTGTGTACAACGCCATTTGCAAATTGCTACTTTTAAACCAGAAAAGTTCTGGTCTTTGCAACCTCACATAATGGTTGATGGCTATGAACTTCAGCTAGAATGGGAACGTCGCAGATTATTTGACTTGAATGTGAGGTTTTCTTTCTATTGAATTAGATTAAGGCAATTTAGTTTTTATCTAGAACACAAATGACCAAATATTTCTCTGGATTTCAGGTTGCTACAATGTTTCAAAAACAGGTACTACGGGACGGAATATTAGAAGTGACTGATATATCACAAAAGCAGGAAAGCAAAGGTCGCCCTTGTGGTTTGAACACAGTGAACCTTTTAAAGGTTAGAAAAGCTGGAGACTGTATCTGGATTGGGATATTTTATGATGATTGTAACTTTGTGCGTTACTTAAATTGTAATAGAGGAAGCACAAAAACCTCTAGAATGTGCTATTCCCTGCGTCAGACACATTGTGGATATTGGATGCCAAACTAGGGGTGTGCAAGACTGAACCAGACTGAATAACCGAACTGAACCGGTCAATTTTGTCCAAATCAGTTTATCAGTTTGGAATTTAAAGTCCAAAAAAATTCTAAGTTTGGTTTTGGAAATAAAAAGCTTTGATTTGATTTTAGACCTTATCTGTTTGTTTACATATGAAGACCAAATTGAACCATAATTCACAATTCCATTAAATTTTAGTTCAATTCGGTTTTATAAATTCAAATAAGTTCGGTTTGATTTGAACCAATTGCACAGCCCTTAACAAAACCTCTCAGAAACATTTTGGAGACTTCATAAGGAGTTTCCTATTATTTATTTAATGCTGGAAACTCAAAGAACTTGTAGGGAACACTGAGTAAACATTTAAGAACCCTTTGAGAAACTTATAATGGTTAATTTATAAATTAAAATATTTAAATGAATTTTGATTTTCATTAGAATAAATTAGCATGTCTTCTTATTAATTTGTTTACTAATTATGGTATTTTATTTTAATTGACTGTTGAAAACTAATACTTGTCACATATTTTATGTTTATAAGTATATAAAATATAGTCGATTCCAATTAACTTGGAAGTAAGGCTTAGATGATGATGACAGCATGTGTGTGCGTGCATGAATTTAATGCAGCATTTCCCAAATTTTTTTATGTCCTATATTTTTTTAAAATTTCATTTCTACATGTCATATTGTTTGTAATTTTTGTTCATTCTGTTAATAATTTAAATAGACTAAAGGTATGGACCCAGAGGATAGCTTCTATACAATAGCATAACATTTTCACCTTTGAACTAATAAGTTAATCAAATTATTAAGATAAAGTTTATTCCCTTTTATTTTTATTTTTTAATTTTTTCTTGTTGTGGGTAGAGGTTTCTTGTATGAAATATCATGTCTCCACTCAGGTTTGCACCTGCACTTTGCAGTTTGTGAGTTACAGCTCTCTATTGGTTCAACTTGAACATATTTTTTGTGATTGAAGTGAGAGTTTAGTCACAGTGAAATATCATTCGACAATTTATGCTGTGCATAGTCAAATTCTTCAAAGACACATATTTTAAACAATTCATTGCTTAAGATATAAAAGTTTTTGGAAGGATATAAAAGCTGGCTTCCTGGTTGTTGACTTTTTACTTGTCATGGGTAGGCATTTAATTTGTCTATTGCAGGGGCTTTTGTCAGTTTTTTCGATACAATTGTGATGGGGTAGAAAAACCTACTGTCCTTTCTCCTCTAGGGTGTTTAGCTTCTGTGTGTTTCAAAGGGTTGTCCTTGTTGGACAATTGATCCAGTTGCAGGGTTTATTTTATTTGGTAGATAATGAAACACCTGATGTTTTCCAAGATACACTTCGGTTTTTACCTTTCTCCAGGAAATTATATCGCCGTTGACATATCTTAACCTGTTTGTTCTTTAGTCCTTTCTTAAATTAACAAAAACTTGGTTGCTCACCTCTTAGATGAACTCTAATATAAGAGTGAAGAACTGAAGTATGGTGGTTAAAATTTAAAGGGTCATATTATGTGATTTATTATATGGGTCATATTGAGAAGTATGTGATTTATTATATCTTCATCTTTTTAGTATATTGAGGTAGAGGATTTTATGTTCTTTATTGTGATTATCTGCATTCTAATGTCATTTAAAATCCTTGCTTCATCTCAAATTGTAAAACTGGTTAAAAGTGGCAGTTCTTTCTCTAGAATATGATATTCACAGATAACATGAATATATTCTCTTAATTGTTTCAGGTTGCTTCAAGTGCATTAGGCATTGGACCTCAAATGGCCATGCAACTAGCAGAACGCCTGTACACCCAAGGTTTTATCAGGTTTTACTTACATCTAAAAGTAACCAGCAAGTCTCGGTTTATTTGAATTAGAGAGTTATTTTGTGGATCATTTTTCTGTGCTAGACTATAGGGTAACTGAAGCAAGTTTTTGTTTACCAAGTGCTGATTCCTGCTTAATCAGGTGGTTTGAAATAGTTATTCTGGCACCTTAGTTTCTAACATTGAGTAATTTTGACTGGTTTTCAAACTTGAAAGCAATTCAATTTCCTTTTTTTCTTTTGGCTCTGATGTTTCATTTCTTCTCTTTCCCTGCTCCTTTGTTTTCTCTGCCTTCTTCTCCTGGGCCTTGGCCATCCCCTTGTGTTCCACTCTCTTCTTTTCTTAGTTATTAACAGATGAATGAATACGGTTGTTATTTCCCACTCATTTTTTTGTTTAAAATTTTCCCAGTGAAGGAAATTCTTATTAAGTGTTATGTCCATGTAGCACTCTCTGACTATATAACCAATAAAATCTGCATGTTTTCTGCTGTAACCATTCAATATTTCAATTTGTGGATCTAACAACTCATGATAATTGTTTTATGGTATTGATTCAGCTATCCACGTACAGAGAGCACAGCTTACCCTTCTTCATTTGACTTCAAAAGCATACTTGGTACATTGTCAAAAAATTCTGAATGGGGTGCCTTTGTCCAGAGGCTTCTTGTTGAAGGTTATCATAAGCCCCGATCAGGAACAGACGCTGGGGACCATCCTCCCATCACCCCAATTTGTTTAGCAACTGAGGATATGCTAGGCAAAGATGCTTGGAGACTGTACCAGTATGTCTGCCAACATTTTATAGGGTCTGTATCTTCGGACTGCAAGTATGTCAGGTGAAGTCTCAATGTTCTATCCTGAATCTGTAGTCGATATGGTTAGTGTCCTAGCCCAATTTGTGGGTTTGAATGTGGTCAAACTCTGTTTCTAATTTTTCACTTTCTAACGCTATTGTTTTGTTTTTTTATACCTGGTTACCCTTTGTTTTATGCAATGTATAGATGCCATAGGCTATTGGAACCTAGGCAGAACTTCCAGGGTGAGGCCATGCATCCATTAAAATGAAGTAAATAATAATTTATGCAGGTAAAATTTATTAGATTTGACGATTTTTGATACTAACTTAAGTAACATATTAGTTCAAATCAGTATTTTGTTGTTGTAAGTTCAAATCTAATGCAGATAATTCAAATTTCATGTAACATCTATCTAATTGCATGCGAAGCAATTGATTAGAACAATCATCAAACCTTTATGCAACTGAAGATAGCCTTTGCTAAGAAGAAGAAAGTAAGAATCTCAGAAAATATTTCAAATCTTTGATCCTTGTTTGAAAATATAGTTTTGTGCTTGTGTTGGTTGGTGAGAATGATTTCTTATGTTCCTGGTTGTAACTTACTTTCTTTTCTCCTTAAAAGAATCATATTTCTTATTGATTTTCCTTATTGTGTTACTTTTTGCGTCTTGTCCTTCTAAGACGGAGTCACACTTTCCTATATAATGAATGTTCTTTAATCTCTACAACTCTCACCGGTCTCAGAGCCCACAGTGCTATCCTTTTCCTGTTCTTCCTTTTCATGGGTTCCTGACAATTTTCAAGGCCGTTTTAGTATATCTCCCTGATCTTTAACCTTCCACAGTTCCACTTGTCTTATAGGTGGAGGATATGATGTTTACAAATAATTTATCCATATTGATGTGGGAGTGACCAATCTCCAAGGTCCATTTCTACCAACTTCCTATCTATAAAGCTTTCATGTTTTTACTTCATTCCTTCTACATGTCTGTCTCCAAGACTTGAGTTTCACATTTTTCTATGGTATTAGAAGCTGTTACAGTTGCTGGAGGAATCCACATAATTTGTTAAGTTTTTTAAGTTTACCTAGAAATTATTGTGTTATCTTAGTTTATAGTGCACTGGGCAAATCGGATATGATTTGGAATTTATAAACTGAAGCATATCTACTGGATATTATCGCCCAGGATGCCGCATTTAATACTTGGTTATATATATTGAAAGTGGATTAAATGATTATCCAATTCCATAGTTTACTGTTAATACTAACGTTCACAACAATAAAGTGGGACAGTTTAACTCTTTTACCTTTACCAGTATTTTACTCCTTTTGGGCATGTAGATATGGGAAATAAAAACGGAAAGCAGATAAATGAAATAGGATGGACTTTTTCTCTACAGAGAAAGAGGGTTGCTGCTGATATAAGTCGTCAAATAACTGGCCACATTTAAACCCTGTTTAGTATTTCATTTGTAAAATGGTTCAATATTTCATACAGTAAGTGATTCTAATGTCGATTTGCTCTGATAGTTAACTGGTCACTGCTAATGTCTGTTTGTGGTTTGCTACTTGGAATACATTTCAGGACAAAAGTGGAATTTTCAGCTGGGGGAGAGTTCTTTCATTGTATTGGGCAGCGGGTTACAGCTGAGGGATTTACATCCATTATGCCATGGTTGGCAGTAACTGAGAAGAATCTTCCTCAGTTGGCGAAGGGGGAGAAAATAGAAGTTTCAAAAGTGGAGCTATTTGAGGTATCTTTTGGATAATCATGTATGAAGTGCTTTCTTCATAAAATTTATCAAAATTTTGTCAAGTATTATCCCTCACTTAACTAATATTTGATTCCTTACTTGATTGAACCAAGACTCAGATCAAGTTGGGATTAGCTATACAAAATCATTTATCTCTAGTAATTATTTATGTGTTTCTATAATGTAGGGCAAAACTAGTGCACCGGATTACCTCACTGAGAGTGAACTGATTTCATTGATGGAAAAGAATGGAATAGGGACAGATGCATCAATACCTGGGCATATTAACAACATATGTGAACGTAACTATGTTCAGGTACATTGTGGTTCCCACCATGTTAATTATAGCTTCTTTTTTTTTCCTCTTTTCTTCATTGTTTTTCTTCACTAAAGAAAGAATAACTGGAGAAAGAAATAAGGCATACTTATTTATATATATCTAGTCATTTACAAAATTTCTAAGAAAATTTAAACTACAAAAGAATATACCATCTGGTTTTATCTATGCCTTCTCTTCCATTTGTTCTATTGTTTCCCATATTTAGATTTTTCCTTTACCTCTCAAATTGCAGGTACAATCTGGCAGGAGGTTGGTTCCAACCCCCTTAGGTATCACTTTGATAAGAGGCTATCAGTGCATTGATCCGGATCTCTGTTTACCTGACATTCGCAGTTTCATTGAGCAACAGATCACACTTGTTGCCAAGGGCCAGGCGGATTATTTTAGAGTTGTGCAGCATGTACTACAGCAGTTCAAGCAAAAATATTCTTACTTCGTCAAGCAGGTTAGACTGACTTGTATCAAAATCCCAGTTCCACGTTCTGCTTTTTTCTTGTGTACATATTGCAATTTTTGGCTTCTTGAATTTGACATGAATATCTCCTTATGTATGCTGGATTGGATTTCTTGGATGTGGTCTTTGTGAAATCAGCCAATTCATGATTATATGTTTGTAGGTGAAGATGTCAATCAGCTATCATATGGCATGATATTTTTGTATAATGAACATGGTTCAGTTAAGCATTATCACAACAGGGCACAGTTTGAGAAACAGGAGTTAAATGTGATGTGAACTGTAATATTGATCAATAAAGAAGGAAAACAGAGATGATAATGATCAATATAGAAGGAGAACAAATATGGGGTTACTTTCATATTCATTTAAATTATTAGTTTATTTTAATTGGTGTGTGCTTTTCAAATACCTGAAGAATATCAACCAGCGTTCTTAACATATTTCTTTGTCTGATTATGCACCACATGTAGCTGGTTCAGGTGTTTCACTATATTTATGTGGACTGTTCTTCCTAACTCATAACTAGTTAATTTTTGCTTGTATTCACTTGACCTAAGACAATTATTATCTAAGATGCGCATTATTGTCCTTCAGAGTCTTGAGAAGTGACCCTCTAAGCTTGAAATCTGTGTTCATTTTGACTAGCTTAAGTTGAAATAGCAACATGTGGTTAAATTTATGGAAAGCTTATATCGAAGTCATTTCATGAAAGTTGTACAAAAAGCCGCATCAATTATATTGCTCTAGATTTGTAACATTTAGAAATTAGAATACATGTGAGAAATTTACTATTTGACATGACGTGTGACACAACACGATGTTACAGCTACTTGGTCACTTCAATTGTTTTTCTTTCTTCAAAATTCCCTTAAGGCTTCTCCCTCACTATTTGGTCTCCCTTCCCACCTGTAAAAATTTAGTTTATAAATACAGCCAATAATCATTGCTGAGCCTTGGCAAAAAAGGAGTTCTAGTATGAGTTTCATTCATGCTACTAAGATTAGAACTGGGGCAGAGTTCACTGAATCACCCCCAATTTGTCATAGTAGTTACTAGATTTCAGTGATAGATCCTAAAGTTATGTGTTTGTTATTTGATTTGTTTATTTTGGCTATTTCTGGGAGTCTATATTGATTTGTTGATAGCATGTGTATTCTCGGATGAAAGTTTGACATGTGAAATGCATATTAATAAGAAGTTTGCCAAAAGAAAAAAGTTATGGTTTTGGGCAAATCATTAACAAATAATCCCAGGTATCCATTTGGCTGCAATTAAGACTTCTAATTTTTGTTTTGCTTATTTTGTAATGCATTCATCTGTGTTGACAGAGCACCAATATATTACATATTCCTATCACTTGTGTGGGGTTATGAACAAAATATGTAGCAATTACTTTCATTTTACTAACTAGGCAGCTTTCTTTTCTGTGATTTAGATAGACAACATGGATGCATTATTTGAGGCACAGTTCTCCCAACTAGTTGATTCAGGACGTGTTCTTAGTAAATGTGGTAAATGCCTGAGATACATGAAGTACATTGCAACTCAACCATCACGTCTATATTGTGGTACATGTGAAGAGGTGTATTACCTTCCCCAGAAGGGAACAATTAAGGTAACAGACATTTTCAGAGAAATAATTTGATATTCTTGAATTTGTATTTCCTGTGCACATATCTGTCTTGTTTAAGAATGCAAGCATTTACAACATAATCTACAACTTGTATTTTGCCAAATGATTGAAAATTGCTGATCATTTTCTAATTTGTTTTAATGAATTTTGCAGCTATATAAGGAACTAACGTGCCCGTTGGACAACTTCGAGCTGTTGCTATACTCCATGGCTGGGCCAGAAGGCAAAACATTCCCTCTCTGCCCTTACTGCTACAATTGCCCTCCTTTCGAAGGTATAGATGCACTGTTTGGTGCCAGTAAGAACGGTAATCTGGGGAAGTTGGGGAAGGGAGCTGGTATGCCATGCTTCCTTTGCCCACATCCTACATGCCGACATTCTATGATAGCCCAAGGAGTTTGTGCTTGCCCAGAATGCAGTGGAACACTTGTTTTGGACCCAGTAAGTGCTCCCAAGTGGAGACTTTATTGCAATATGTGTAATTGCCTTGTCTTGCTCCCTCAAGGTGCTCATCGTATAGCCACTACTCAAGAACGATGCCCTGAATGTGACTCGACAATCATTGAAGTGGACTTCAATAAGAATACAACACCTTTGGAGGATGGATCTACCCTTCATATCGGTTGCATTCTTTGTGATGATCTGCTTCATTCACTTGTTGAGGTGAAACACGGAAAATCATTTTTTAAACGCACAGGTGCAGGAGGAAGAGGAAGAGGGATGGGGAGAGGTAGGGGAAGAGGACGGGGTTCTGGGAGAAAAGGGGACCCCAAAATGAGCTTTCGGGATTTTTGAATCGCACAGGATAAATTCAAGTGATAAACAATTATTTATGTTCATGCACTTTTTAATGGAGATATGTTTTGAAGTGTCATGATTTTGTTTCCTTAAAAAAGGTTTTCCAGTTTATTCCTTGTGAATTAGTAGGGTGAGATAAAAATGTTCAAGAAACATTGATTTTGTTTTCATGTTCTTAGAATATTTTGTTCTAATTTTACCATTTCACTCGGAGAATGCACCTTAAAGTGGTCCATGTACAATTATGTTGTTCTTCTTTTTTTTGTTTTTTCTGGAAGCTATCAAAGTGATGAATGAAAGAGTGAACGAATAACACGTCTGTTAATGAAAATAGAGTTTATAGGTTCAGGTATTTATCCATCCATCTTTATTTTTTGAACTTAGAAATAAGGAAATTATAGTCTAATGTAGTTTTTAAAAATATAATATTTAATACATTTATTGATTTGTATGCATTAATTAATATGAAGAAATGATGACGTTTGTAACATTTAATACATTTTCTTTTTGAAAATGATGATTCAGAGTGTTGATATTTTTATTTTCTACAATTAACTAGGCACTCCATTCTTAAATAACAGACGTAAATTTACAAATTTTACACCAAAATTGTACTCCATTCCTTTCAAAAAGAATCCAGATATCTTTGCTATTACATAGGTGATTCTTTGGGTGATTCTTTGCTATTACATAGGTGATTAAATTAATTCAAATCAAGGGTTATTAGAAATCAATTTTAAGCAACATTTTTTAAAATAAAAACATTTAACAATCACAATTTTAAAACTTTTTAAAAGTAAAGATTACCATTTCCCCCTTCCTTCCTTTAAGTCACATACCATTATTGATTTAAGAAATATAATTACCATAGGTTTATAAGTTATAACAATCACTTTTTATTTTTCTATATCTATATTTTTATGAAAAATAGAAATATCATTCTCGATTAGGGTATTTAATATACTAATTCTACAAAAGATAAAATAAAAAGTCTAGAATTAGTAGTAAATTGTTAGCTTTGGTTATTTTGAAAAGCAATAAAAAATAATTCAATATTTTAAGTATTAATTAAATTATCCATCTAAAAAAATGTATAAATTAAGTTATACTAGTAAATTTATAAGTGGAAATATTGAATTATAAAAAAAAAATTAAATACTAAATTAACTGTTTTTTTTTGGGTTGGTACTAAATTAACTGCTTAATGATTCAGACATTGTGTATATATGCCATCATTTCATGTTAAATTTAAATAAAAACATTATTTAGGAGTTAATTAATTAAATGTGAGCGTATAATATGTATATTTCAGTTTTAATCGGTTTGATGTTATTCTCTCTTCTACTCTCCCCAACTGACCTCGTTTCTGCCTAAATCACCTCTGCAGCGTCTTGAAACTTTCTCACACTACGAAGGTTTGCTGAGAATCTCTTATTTCATTCACTTCCTTAATCATTTAAAATCATGGGTTACAAATGTTTATTTGTCTTGATTACAAATCTATCCGTTCTGATTTTTTCATGTCATATAGTTTCTATCAAATGAAATGAGCTTTGGTTCTAAGATTTAAGACATCATTTTTACCAAATGGGTAACTAAAAAAATCCTTTCTTTTTAAATTTGATTCCGTCCCATTTGGATTTCAAAGTATAGAAAATGCCTTTCTGTTTTAATTCAATTTGATTTACTGTATATATAAATTTGCGATCTTTGTTTAAGATTGCAGTTATATTATATTATGAATTCATGATCTTAAAGTTTTAATCTTTTTTTTTTTTTATGCGCTTTGTGCTTATGTTAATCGTTATGCTCTTTAGTTTGATACTGACTTTGTGTATTTCACTTTTGTTTATTATAGGATTAAGAGCCATGAACTGGATTCAGCGTAAAATTTATCTCTATAATGTTACTTTTGGTCTCTACATGTTGGACTGGTGGGAACGTTGCCTATTTAGTATCCTTTTTGTCTTCTTTCGTCTCCTTTTGATTGCTTGAAATTTGGAATCTAGATTTTCACTCATGTGCTCCTTATGATGGCTGCAACTTTATATTTTGCATATAGATTTTTATTAGCTAGCATAACCTCATTGAGCTAATTTGCAAAATATTCCAGTAGAAGAACAAATGAATGGAATTCCATTCTGAAGAAAATACATTTAAGGGTAATTAACATGTCATGTGGATTTTACAATTTTTTTCTCCATAAGTTTACATAAACTGTGTTTTTGAGTTCCTTAATTTATGCAGATACTTTGGTTATCGTTTTGATGTGGTTCGTTTTCTACAATGGGTCACGATATGTGACTGAAGTCAGCAAGAGGTAGGCAGGCATTTTTGTGTCTCAATTGCTATGACTGAAATGTTGAGTTTAGAACTAGAGAAAACTTAGTAGTTTTAAAACTTTCCTGATAGGCATTCAGCTTATCTTTAGTAGTGTAGGACTTAATACAAATGTCTCTCTCATGCGTTTTTTTTTTTTAATTTAATGTTTATGATCTATTAAATGATTTAGCAAAATTCAGAATCATATTATATAATCTTAGATGCTGAAACATTTTCTTGTTTGGAAGGCAACATGGTCAGAATAAAATTTTCCAATTTTGATGTGATTATGTTGTTAAATTGATTGTTTAGAATGAAGGGAAGTGAGAAAAGGAATGATAGAAATAATCCATGGCGAGCTTGATGAGCACTTAACAGTTCAAGCTAGAAGGGTAGAAATTCATGTATACCTCGCCCTCCCTCAACATATTAGTTTAAACATTCACTTTCGTGGTGCATGATACCAGCTATCTTTCCAATGAATACATAAATAATAATTACGTAAACATCAAACAGCCAATATGCCTTTTTCTTTTTTGACAGATGGCTTTTTTTGGCTTGTTTACTCTCAGGGATAAACTGAATGAAGGAATACAAATTGATATATAGCCTTGGCGTAGTATGGTTATTAATTATATCCCAATAGGTTTTCTTATGACTGAATGGGCTGGTTTTAGTGTGATACAGTTGTATTGTCGTAGACAATACTAGAACTTGAAATTATATCTTCAGTGTCTCTTTAGGTCCTTCAAAATCTAGGTTACTATTTAGTTGATGAGCAACATAATTGCTAATTTAGACATATGAAGAGGGATATATAGTGGGACACACCATATCCACAATTCTGGCTGCCATCTGGACCGGTAGGGTTCAGTTCATCTGGAAGTTCCATGAACATATCCAGTACTCATTCATGTACTGGGAAATCTTCAGAATTTGGTAATCACTCAACTTTCTTTTACTAAATTAATGATGATTTAGTCGATCCGTGTCATGAAGCTTGAATGTAAAACTGAGCTAACCTTCAGAGGTATCAAGTGATGTGGCTGTTAGGCTTGATTAATTCTTCTTGCTCTATAGATGTTCAGAAACCAGTGATTTTTCCTTCTTTCTTCTGCTAGTCTCAATGGTAGTAATAGACAATTAATGGTTAAGTCAGTCAATCCCTTGTTCTCTGAATAGGAAGCTATTTCTCCACATGATATTCTTGATTGATTGCGTCTGTCTTTCCTGCAACACAGTTGTTCAATGTTACAGTATCCCTTAGCCTTTGTATCCATAGCTATGTTAAATTGTTAACATGTGTGCTCAGTAAAATGAGCCTTTAGTTGATTTATCTTATTGACAATTTTGAGGATAGCGGGAACCCATTTCTTTCTGGAAACATGTATAATTGGATCACAATGACCACGCCATGGGTCCTGTATACTGTATTGTTAGTCTGATAATTTAGCTAGCTCTTTGATGTTTCAATTATGCTTATTATCGTTTTCTATTCCATTACTGTTGAAGAATGGTTTTTCTTTCATTTTGTCTCTCATTTTCAGCAGTTCTTCCTACAATTGTGCTCCCCTTATCCCCAGAAAAATCAAATTAAATTTTCCTTTCAGCACCTATGCATTTTGTTGGTTACCCCGTCTGATTCTCTTTGTTGCCATGCCCTGCAACACAACTTCCCTTGTGGTTTTTTTTGGCTAAATAGGCTTACTGAGAAGAATGCACATCGTCATTTTGTGTGTGTGGATTTTTTTTTTTCACTTGCATGCACACTCATACTAGCTGCTATGGCAAGTGATCCTTCTGAATCAACTCGATGTGAATTAGATGGATTAAGATTGTGATTTTTAGCTGTTAAGAAAGGTTAAGATTGTATTTGTGACAGTTATGTTTGTAATCAATATTCGCATTTGTTAAGAACATGTGAATTTAATTATCAAATTAAATTTTATTGTGGATTTAAATGATGACCTGGATCAGGTTGACGTCATCTCCCATGAAGTTTGGGACCTTGTGACATTTGAAACTTTTAAGCAGGCATGGTAGAGTATTAGAATGCTGCATCTCATGTCGTAGATCAAGTGTATTGCTTTTGCATGATCGCACTTCAATCCATTTTTATTCAATTTCAGGCATCTGTGGTGAAGCTCAAGATTGATATCAAATTGTAGAAGCAATTTGGATGATCACAGTTGTGAAGGCAGTGTAGAATTTGAATGGTGCCATGGATATTTTCCTTCTTGAAGCAGAAGTTAATGGTCATATATTATATTAACTGTACACCTTGTAATGATCACAAACTATTTATTCTTTTGTTTGGCAGTACCCTTGTGCTTCTGCTTTGTTGTAGTAATTATTCTAACATTTTGTGTTCACTTGCAGTTTGCATTATTTTGATGTTCCAGACAACAGTCTCAGATTTTATGGTTATTTTTTTTTTTTCCCTCTTTGTGGTAGTGCTTTGCAAGAAACCTGAAGATAATGTTTTAGTACAAAATGCATTTTTTTTGCCAAATTATAAAAAAAAAAAAAATCTTTTAACTTTCATTTTTAAAAATTAAATATCAGTCTCAGGTTAAAAGATGTTATGAATTTCTTTTGTCATTTAGCCTTCTCTCTGTCTCTCTCTCTCTTTTTTTTGTTCATTTTGGAAAATTAAAAGTAATTGTTAACTGATTTTGTAATCTTTTCACCCATCGTATTTTTATTTTTTTTGAGGGGTCCTCCTATTTACTTGGTACGTTCTATTTGTAACGTTTGATCTTGGAGTTCTTATGTAACTTGATTTTGTTTTTATGATATTCACTTTTAAAAGAAAATTAATTAAGCTTAAGTGAATACAAGAAAAACTCAATCTATTACACCCTATTTCAAATTACATAAATAACATTTACAACTTATTTTTGTATTCGGAATAAATAAAATGAAATAAATCTTTACTTCTTGTCTAGGACTTCACTAAATATGGTTTATGTTACTTTTATGTATACATATATTTTTTATTTATTCCATAAAATAATTCACAAAATCTGTTAAAATGAGATATTAAAGAACTCATACATTAAACTTAAGGTCGTAATCTGAATTAAAGTAAATTATTATAAAAAAAATTTAATTTGCATGTTGATTTTATTTTGGTAAAAGTTAAAACTTT
>CANYLF010434885.1:0-17235 GCA_948193215.1 Bocquillonia castaneifolia
AATAATAAAAAATTATTAACCCAACAACTAATATTTCTCATTTCATTTAACATATTTACAGATTTAATTAAACATAACAAATTTATTATTTCTAATTAAATTTTGATAAAATTACAGATTTAATTATAAAAAATTATATACGAAGAGAGGCTAACAGAAGTTGAATTAAATAAGTGATTTTTTTAAAATAATTAAACAAGTGCTTTGTTTTGTTTTGTATTGTAAAAAGTAATATGTTCATATTTTGGACATTAAAGCTATGATCTTTCATCTTTTATTGTCGGTGGTTCAACACGTCCTAGTGGATTTATATGACATTTTTTTATTTACATCTTGGTGGGCGGAAGCAAGTGCTAATGTTTTTTTTCCAAAGAGAGATGATAATAATGTAAGGTGGAACTATGATGGATTCTTCTTCCTATTGAGATACTGAATGGACCTTTTGAAAATTAAGTTGATTTGCAATTAGACCCAATTGTTAGACAGTAGACACAAAGATTTGTTAAATGAACTTGAAGAATAGATATGATATATAAGTAAATTTCCATTGCCAGTTAAAAAAAATTTCCATATTTCCATATTTACAGATTTAATTAAACATAACAAAGTTATTATTTCTAATTAAATTTTGATAAAATTACAGATTTAATTATAAAAATTATTAACCCAACAACTAATATTTCTCATCTCATTTAACATATTTACAGAATAAAAGAAAACGAAAAAAAAATTAAAGGCTTAAATTGGAGAAGTGGCGTACCTGATTTAGACCAACAAATCCCTAGAGCTTCTAAGAATTGGAGAAGTGGCGGCTTGTTTATTTTAGAGAGTTGTTGCTGAATGGTGATTACTAAAGTTTTGTTAGGATTAGGTTAAGAACTTAAGGTTTTAACTTTTACTTTTTTTTTTGAATTGATTAGTTTGTTTACTTATAAATATTAATGCTCTTTTTAACAAAAAAATTTAAGTGGTCTGATGGTTAAGGCTACATATTGTGTTTGAATGGCCATGGGTTCAAATCTTCCAGGGTCCTTATTTTTACATATATTTTTATGAAGATATGTAGAACATCAGGTCGGGCCGGGCTTCTATCAGTATGTCCAAGCCCGCCCGAAAAAATTCGGGCTTTTACGGGCTCGGGCTCAACTAACAAATACTCTACCCAAGCCCGGCCCATATCGGGCGAGCTCTGGTGGGCCGGGCGGGTACCTATAAAAATGAGCAGGTCTACACATTACCAAAAATAAATAGTGGGAGCTAGGAACACAATTATTGTACTAAAGATAGAAAAAGGCAAGACACCATCATTATTGCTACTAGCTAGTTTTTTTCTTTAATGGGGCCTATCTAAACTGAGTTTTTGTAGAAAAATTTAATAGCATGCTATTTTCATTTTATTGTTAAATTTTTGCATAAAAATAGTAAAATCTATACCATTAACATCTCCAATGCATGGCTTCGTAGGGGTTGAAGATAGTGCATGGCTTCGTGCTTCAACTAAGGAGCAAACAAATATTGGCTCTAAATGGCTGAGAAATGGTACAGCCTCCAGTGTGCAGATTTCAGTCGATGACGGAAACGCCCCTACAAACACTAGGGGGATGGAGATGTTGTCAAAATGGAAAGGGCCAACCATTATGGAAGATGGCGAGATCAGCAGCACTAACAAAGATGATGGGACAGATTTGGTTGAAGATGGAATGGGTGCTAAATTTGGGTCAACGAGTAATGGTATAGCTGAAAGTGGAGATATGGAAGGGAAACTTTTAAATGAGGTTATTGTTATTGTAGATGGAAAGCGTCGTTGTATTGAAGAAGTAGAAATGGTTAAAAACTCTCAAGTTATTGGGCCAGAAGTAGAAGTGGTCCAGTAAGCTATGGATACAGAAGCAAATGTAGATACCATTGATGGGCCTTAACTTGATGGAAAGCAGTCAAAAAATGAGGTCCCGCCCTTTGATATGAGTATTTTAAGCTGGTACTACCGTGGGCTTGGCAATCCACGGACAGTTCAGGTCTTACTAGACCTTGTAAATGATAAAAAGCCAAATTTTATTTTTTTAATTGAAACTCATTGTTGTAGAAGTAAGTTGGACAGTCTTAAATCAAAACTTGGCATAGTGGGGCTTTTTGTAGTGGATAGTGTGGGAAGAGTGGTGGGCTTGCTCTTTTTTGGAACCTTAGAGGAGGTGTCTCTCTTTTGGGGTTTTCTAGAAATTTCATTGATTTGGATATGTTAATTGAATGGGTTGGCAACTGGCGTATAACAGGTTTTTATGGAGATCCTGATAGATGTAAGTGGCACATTAGTTGGGAGTCCCTTAGGTTGCTAAGTGGGAAGTCATCTCTGCCATGGTTATGTGTAGGGGATTTTAACAGTATCCTCTCGCAAGAAGAGAAACGAGGTGGAGTACCATACCTGGAGTCCCTAATTGTGAGTTTTTCTTATGCGGTAGATGATATTGGTTTATTTGATCTTCATATGAATGGTTACAGGTTCACTTGGGAAAGGGGACGGAATACAAGTACATGGATTGAGGAGAAGCTAGACAGAGCTCTTAGGTCGATGGATTGGATTTCTAACTTCTCGAATTATAAGGTCTTGAATCTTCCTTTTTCTAGTTCAGACCATTCTGCTATTTTGTTATTGCTTTAATGAGAGACAAGATTAGAAGAAGAAGTAGGTTTCATTTTGAAAATGGCTAGTTAGAGATTGAGGAATGTAGTAGAATAGTAGAGATGGGGTGGAATGATTGGCAATTGGGGATGCTAGACAAGATCCAAAATTGTGGGGAGCAACTTAAAAAGTGGGGGGATGAGAAATTATGTCGCTTTAAAAGACAATTGGCAGATGTGAAGAGAAGAATGCATTACCTTCAAACTTGTACCTATACCTCCTCTATTCAGGAATTTGATGAGGTAAGGGAAAAATACTTCTCATTTTTGAAGCAACAAGATGACTATTGGAAGCAGAGAGCTAAGGTATACTGGTTGCATGATGGGGATGTTAACTCTAAATATTTTCATGCTATAGCATCAAACAGAAAAAGGAAGAACAACTTTGACAAGTTGAAGGATGAGACCGGCTGTTGGCATGAAAAAGGGAAGGGACTGAAAACTCTTATTCATAATTATTATACTGAGTTGTTCAAGTCACAAGGGGTTTCAGTTACTGAGGTGTGTGACTTGATTCCTAACAAAATTTCAGCGTCTCAAAATGAGGCTCTACTAGCTCCATTTAATGAAGTTGATGTGAAAGTAGTGTTAGACTCAATGCACCCAGATAAGTCCCTGGGGCTGGATGGCATGAATCATTCGTTCTACCAAAGGTTTTGGCATATTGTAAGAAAAGATATGGTGAAAGAGTGCTTATGTATCATTGAGCACTGCACTATTCTATAGGGGTTGAATGTTACAGGATTAGTGTTGATTCTAAAGAAGCAAAAGGTAGAAGGTGTGAACGATCTTCATCCTATCTTGTTGTGTAATTTTCTTTATAAGAGAGTTGCGAAGATGTTGGCGAATAGAGTTAAGAAGATTCTTGGGGATATAATTTCAGAATCACAAAGTGCTTTCATTCAAGGGCGATTTTTTAGTGATAATAATTTAATTGCTTCAGAAATTATGCACTACTTAAAGAGGAAAAATGCAAGTAAACATAGGTGTTGACAAAGAGGGGTTTCCTCAGTAGTCCCAGCCATGACTGACGACTGCGGCACTGTGCGTTTAGCATGAGGGAGCTAATAGTGAGTCGCCACCTGAACCGGCATCAGGAACGTCTTACATGGTGTACATCTCAATTCCCCTAAGAATGCAAAAACACATTGACCTCAGAGATTCTGTGATCGGACTACTGCATTCTTAGGGCGTGATTCTTACTAGCCACTTCTAGAATTATTCTAACCTTCATTTCCTCTATGGCAATTATATCAAAGCGAATAAAACAAAAGAAATCCTACATTTTACATGCATTATACATTTATGAAAAGTCAGTTTCCATTATTAACAAACAAGATCCATTTAACAATATTTACCAAATATGATTAAAAGTCAAATTACATGCAAAAAGGTGGTTAAAACACACAAAGCACCAAATAACACAACCTAGGTTTCTAACTTATTTTAACCTATTTTGATTACCAAATAAATATTATTAACCATTTTTCATGCATTAAAACATACTACAATTACCCAAGAAGGTCTTGAAGCTTACCTCGTCGCTTAATTCCACGTGAAAAGCAATTTTTGAAAGCCAAAAAGACCCCATCGCTAGTCCAATATCCCAACACTAGTGTGGACTGGTGTTGAAGGCTTCTCAACGCCAATTGGACTGGCCCTAACGCCAGTGTACTCCAGATCCAAAGAAAAATGCAGAAAAACACTAGAAAATGTAGAAAAATGCTATATATAGGTGATTTACATGCCAAAATCAAATGTTCTACACCTAAAAACATTAATATTAATTCTAAAACACATTATCATGCATCAAAACACATTAAGACACATATTTTCACTCAAAGATGCAATTTTTATAGGTTAAAACCACATAAATATTCATAAGAAATTCATTTCAACCCGAAATAATTTTAGATCTTACCCATAATTATATTAACACTTGAAAAACTCATTAGTAACATAAAACATATATACAGAGCATTTTATCATTTAAAACATGCCATAAAACACATAAATAATCATTCAAAATCACTAAAACATGTTATTCATAACCAATCATGCCATGAATGATTAAAACAACAAATAAAACCCAAAAAACTTACTTGGAAACTCTCTAGAATTGGCTTGAGTGCCTTCAGGGAGCATTAAATGATGTTGAACGAGGCTTTTTTATTGCTAACGACCAAGAAATTGGAATGGGCAGGCTGTGTTCTTCTCAAGAACACCCAGAAAATCCAATGCAAAGGCCACCTAGGATTTCTAAGTCAAAATCTTTGTAGTAAATTGATTTTAGCTTCAAAATACCCAAGTTTAGAGTTACTTCAAATAAAAAATGAATTTTCTATTCACTAATCAGCCAACCTCCTTCTTAAGGAGAATTGATTGCCTTTTATAGGCAGAAAACCAAAATGGATGAGCTCAAGTCATTGAATTCTTATCCCTATCTAGATTCGAATTGATGTTTACCCATTCTTGGGGATTAATCATCTGAATATAGCCACATTCTTGGGCTTTAGGGGAGTCAAATTCGTCTGACTAAGCCTATAGATAGATCTTGAAGAAAGAAACGTGATAGAAATTCATTTTGAATAGTGATAATTCAATGAAAATCCATTAAAAATCAAGGGATAATGATAGTAAATGATAAATAGATAATATCCACCATTTTCTATCTCATCTCAACCTTGAAAAATGATCTGGAATGAATTAAGCTTAGCCTTATCCAATCATTTGGTGTTTGAAAACGGGTCAAAATCTGCATTTTGAACTACCCAGGGACGTCCACGCCACTTCAAGTAGCATTGGGAAGGGTCAACGCCACTCCAAGTGGCGTTGGAAGCCCTTGGGTGGTGTTTGGCCCTTCCGAGGCCCATTCGAGGCCTGAAAAGTCCAAATCAAAAAAACCGTATTAGAGACAAAAATGTGTAGAAAGGTCCAATCTACAAAACACTTAATTTTCAGGCCATTTTGAGACTCACACCAGAAGCTATGGCCAAAATCGTCTGAGTTTTGCACGATTAGGTTTAAAGTAAGCTAGTTTTAACTCAAAATGGGTTTTTTCAAGTTTCAAAACATTTTCAAAAGCAACAAAATGATTAGCAAGAAGCCAGCATCACTCAACTTATGCTAATTAAAGCATATGCTATCATTATAGGGCCTCCAAGCCACATCCCCATTCCTGCTTCTAAAAATTAGGTGTCTACAGTTTGCCCCCGCTTTATTGGAGGTTTGGAATATTAATCAATAATATGGAAAATATTGACAAAGCACTAACCACATAATTTTTGGAAAAGAAATGCGTACCTTAGCTCTAGAGTATAGAATCTTGTCTCGAACCTCAGCTGCCCCGACTTGACTCCATGGGCATGGTGTTAATTTTCTTCGGAGGGCAATCCTTGCAACATTAACTCCAATGGGGGTTTGAAATTGCTCCAGTGGGGATTTTATGCTTTCTCTTTTGGTTGAGGGCAATCGTCTGAGATTCAAGAATCATCTTCTTAGAAATGCTCCACTGGGGAATGTTTGCTTTCTGAGACTTCAATTCTGGAAGTTATTCCACTGGGGAAAAGGAACTTTCAAGGTCTGGGATAAAGGTTTGATCTCACTCATTTGAACGCTTTTAGAATTTAAAATGAGGATTGGATCAGGATTGAATTCCAAATACTTTCAGAGTTTGGAAAAGCTTGATCTTACTTATTTCAAATACTTTTATAATTTAAAATGAGGTTTGGATCGAAATTGTTTCAAATACTTTTCGAGTTTGAAACAAATACTTATTTTAAATACTTTCAGATTTTAAAACAAGGTTTGCTAAGGTTAGTTTCAAATACTTTCAGAGTTTGAAACTGTGTTTAGATCTTGGAAAATGTTTAGAAATTTTCTGGAATTTTTTTGAAGCTTTCTGAAGCTTTTTGTAATTTTTCTCTGTTAACTTTGTCATTCTAACTGTAGTTGTCTGTAATTTCTATTGAATTTCTGAATTTTGCCCCTAATTAGACTTAAATTTGTCTTTCTTAGCCTTAAATCTTGATTTTAGACCTATTTGCATCGAAACTTCTATCCTTATTTGAAAATTTTCTTCAGGGACCAAAGTGCCACTTTGGCATTCAAAGCAGCGTGCACAGCCTCCTTTTTCTTCCTCTTTATTTTCTTTTTTTTCACCATTTTCACTTATTTTCATTTCTCATTCAATTTCTAACCAAAAGCTTTAATCTTAGACTTGTTAGAATGGCATTTTTGGCTACATTAGACCCTCTTTCTTCCATCAAAAAACACATTTCCCTTCGTGTAAGAGACCGGGTAAGTGTTCTAACACGTTAATTTCATCATTGCATGACTGGGTACTGTTGATTTTCTTTAATTTCTGCAAAATAGAAGAAAAAATACTACAAAACGCCACCTAGAGGACCCAACGCCAGTCCAAATGGTGTTGAAGGGTTCCAACGCCAGTCCAATTGATGTTGGACCCCTAAATGCCACTTTGGACAAGTTTTGGGTCTTCTGGAGCTAAAAATGCATGTTTCAACTGTTTAAAATGCAAAATTATACTTATATGAATACTGTAAATGTGTATATGCATGTCCTAGCATCCTAAGTTAGTCAGAATTTGATAAAAATGATAAAGAATTATAATTTAAGAAGAAATACAATTAGGTTAGAATTTGAAATCATACTTGTACCTACTACCTGTTGTAGAGAGATACTGTCACCTTTGATCGAAAGGGCAATTTCTATAAAGCCCATGAGGTTTGGAGAGTGATGCCTCTCGAGGTGCGCACTTTGGTTCACCAAGCTGGATTTAGACCATTAATTAGTGTTTTACCTGCTCGTTCTGAGGATCAGGTGAGTTATCATTGTGACTACTATTCTATGCAGACATTGTTAGAGAGATGGTTCAGTACCACACATACTTTCCAGTTGCCATGTCGAGAGTATACCATTTCTCTTATGTCATTTTCTGTTGTCACCGGTATAGCCTGCTCAGGGGAGCCAATCCCTTTTGATGTTAGGATTTATACTGTGAGCGAGACTACTCAAGATGAGTATATCCGGCTAATGATTGGTATAGTCCCTCAGCGGAAGACTTCTAGGCAACTCCATATTGATGAGATAGCTAACCATTTGCTGGGTTATGATGGCGGCGTAGAATGGTGTGCAGACAAGATGGCACATGCATTTATTCTATATCTGCTGGGTAGCACTCTTTTCTGTGACACTAACAACACAGTTCCCATCCACTTCATCCCCATTCTTAGAGATTTTATTGCTATGAACACATTTGACTAGGGATCCGCAGCCCTAGCCTATCTCTATTACTGGATGGACGGCATCTCACTGGGCGGAAAGAAGCTCTATAGCTTTTGGCATGCTACTCATGTAAGTCAATGAACCACCTTTGCTTTTTTTTTTTCCATTTTTCCTTTTAACTTATTACTTTCTTTTCTCTTTTTGTAGGTTTGGGCCATCGAACTTGGCTGGATTCAGCAGTTTACACCTATTCATCTGACTTGATCCTTTCCTCTTTTGAGTCATTGGACCATGAACCAGCAGCCAACCCATGAGACCTCGGTTCACGAGCATCGCATTCTTCTTAATACTCTAACTGCTAATGATGTAAAAATAAACAAACTTGTTAGTTTAAAACAACTTTTGAAAGTTTTTAGAAACTTACCTGTTTACTCATTCTTGCAGATTGATGTTGACTGGTTGGGCAGTGCAGAGAACTTTCCCAGATATGTTTATGCCAACAGACTGAAGGATAGGTTGATGATTCTCCTTGAGGGCCCTAGGATGCATATGTGGTACCTCGGAGAGAGAGTTCACCGTCAGTACTCTAGACAGATACATAGAGTACATGTATGTCCTCTAACAGACATGTTCTGGGGTCACACCTTGGTTGGTGAGGCTTTGGAGTGAGCACTTGCTGGGGCTCCTTGTACTCTTTTTTTGGTTCAATCCAAGGCTTATACTAAGTTCTTACTGTAGAGATGTCTTCCATGACTTCCCCTATCTAAGTAGAGAATAGCCCAGGTATGCATTGATCTTCCAAGTCTCATCTATTTTGAACCTTTTGTTTAAGTGCTGATCTTAGGACATGCAGGAGCGAGACGGCGTTGTTACTTTCACTATCCCTAGGGATTCTAATGATGACGAGGACATAGATGCTCCAGAGGTTAGGGAGGCACAGGCTGAGGATGCCCCCGAGTCTACTAAGGTGCCTCCTATTGCTAGTGATACGGCTGGGCCTACCTTCGACCTCCTCCGATGGCTGGGACCATGCCCGAGGTTAGAGTTACCTGACAGCGGTCTCAGTGACTAGTTCATAGCATCCTCTAGAGGACCTTACTGACTGCGTTCTAGGTGTGATCACTTCTTTCCTAGGTCACAATATGCTTTACCATTCTCCTACTCGTATTGTGGAGCGTACTCTGACTCCCACTTCACCTTACATCATTTTTTCTCCAGTTTGTACTCATGTAAGTTTCTCAAATTTGGTGATTTTCTAGATTCGATTCTGTTTTTCTGACTTGCTTTCTTTATCAGATCCTGACCACCGAGGTTGCCCATCTTGCTGGCTATTATCGTGCTAGTAAGGTTCTCACTATTGAGGCTTGTGATGTTTGGCGATCAGCTTACGAGCGTGCCTCACAGACAAACCATTACTTGAGAACTCGTGTCCACAAGTTGGAGGCAGCTACAGCTTTAGGTTTGGATGATCAGGATGAGGATGTCGATGTTCCTGCTGATGCGACTGTTGCTAGAGATTATTCTCATCAGGAGGTAGACCATGATGATGGAGAGCCTTAGATGTTGCTTCTTTGACTCATCTGACCTATTCTGAAGATACTTTGTTTATTTTTTTTCCTTGTTCTTTTGGACATGTACCTGTACTTTATGATTTATGTACATATATACATTTAAGATGCATGTTTTCCTACTTTTCCTATGATGTATGCATGAAATGATATGCTTAGAATCCCCTAAAAGTCAAGAATCCACAAAATCTTGGCTGCTGGTGTTGGAGTGGCATTAGTTGCAACTTTTGACTCTGTTTTAGACTTCTTTTGGACTTCGAACTTCCCCAAATGCCACAGGTTGTTTATAAAAACATTAGGTTGCCTTGGAAGCTTTAGAAAACATCAATCATACTTCAGTTTACTCCCTATACCATTAAGATGTTCCAAAACTTCACAGAAAACCCTAAAAAGTCATCTAGGGTATCTGCAATCTGACTATTGGAAAGTGTTAAACACCATGTCTTTCGCTTCAATGGTGTTGAGCTCCGCCCCCTATTTAAAGAGTTTGAGGGGATTTTGGGCAAAATTCACGAATCTAATGCCGCTTTAGTTCTACCCAGCTCTAGACCTCATACTCCAGAGTCTTTGGCTGCTTTCTTTGGTTTAACTTATGACCAGATGTTATGGACTTCTTTCCTTGTTTCTAGTAGTGAAGAACTCATCCGTTATGTTATTATCCCTTACTTCCTTAGGGACACCCGCATTTGCTGGGCTGGCAGAACCATTATGAGGAATCTGACTTTCACTCACAGAGTTACTACTGATGAAGATTACAAGGCTTGAGTTGATCTGGCAAGTGTTGTTCCTGTGATTGAATTTGCTGTGCCAACTGAATATCTGAAGGTGATGTTGGAAGTACTGAGTTATATAATGTAAGTAAACAAAATATGCAAAGAGAACTAGAGTAGACTCAAAAAGTGGATTGGAAACTAGTTTCAACAACATCAAATAAAGCAAGAAAAACAAGAAAAATTAAGTCTCATAGGTGTTTATTTTATTTATGCAATGTCTTATCTTTTTAGTTATGCAGACATAGAATCAAATATCATAAGTAGGTTTCACAATTTTCTCATGCAAAGTTTATTTTATTAATATTAGTACAATAAGCGTACTTTAACAAATTACATTTGATATTACTGCTATCTTACTTTCTTCTCTCATTATTTTTGCTTTTATTTTTGCCTAGACTACCTCTTTTTGAGGTTTTCACCCTAGCAAGCATGCCCTAATTTTTGCCTGAAATGCCTTTTTATAAGGTTTTCACTCCAGCAGGTGCCCTAATTTTTGTATAAGTCATCTAAATGGATTTTTAACTCATCGGGCTTTTATTTATTATTATACATTTTTCTGAAGGTAGTATTTCTTAAGACAATCCAGGTTGATGGGTTCTCTGAACTCGTTGCCTTTCAAATCTGAGATCTTCATAGCTCCTTTAGGTAGGATCTTCTTGACCAGATATGGGCCCTCCTAGTTTTGCATAAATTTTCCTCTCGGGTCAAACGGAATAGGCCTAGCTTACTTCAGCACCCAATCTCCTTCTTTAATTAGCCTGAATCTAACTCCTTTATTGAATGCCCTGGCTATCCTTTGCTGATACACTTGAGTGTTATGCATAGCCTTCTTCCATCTTTCCTCTAAAGACAATAACTGTTTGTATCTTGATTCAGCCCATTGTGCTTCTAGGATTTCTGCTTCTAGAGACACATTCAGTGATCTGACCTGAGTCTCAATTGGCAACACAGCTTCACCTCCAAGCACCAAAGAATAGGGAGTTTCCCCTGTTGCACTCTTCATGGTCGTGTTGTAACCCATGAGAGTGAACGGTAATTTGTCTGCCCAATCCTTGTAGGTCTTCACCATCTTAGCCAGGATCTTTTTGATAGTCTTGTTAGCTGCTTACACTGCTCCATTGGCCTGAGGTCTATAAGGTGATGTTTAATCCCCTTTTCTTTTAGCAGATCTGTTGTTTCCCCTTGGAACTGACCATTGTCTGAGACTATATGATGAGGTTGCCCAAATATATTGATGAGCTTTTTGTTGATGAATTCAGCCATATTCTTTGCAGTAATTATTGGCAGTGAGATTGCTTCCACATACCGGGAGAAATACTTAATAGCCACACCAATGTATTTGTGGCCATTAGAAGTTGTTGGTCTTATTTCTCTGATGATGTCGATCCCCCAAGCTGAGAAAGGGCAAGGAGATGTCAAGTTGTGTAGTTCAGTAGGTGGTAGATGAATCTGATTGCCATGCAGTTGGCATTCGTGGCACTTTCTGACTAGCTTTATGCAATCTCTGTCCATAGATTCCTAGTAGTACCCTTGTCGGACTATCTTCTTAGCTAAAGTATGCCCATTCATGTGAGGCCCACAGACCGTAGCATGGATCTCTCTCATGACTTCTTCTACTTCATATTGATCAAGGCATCAAAGTAGTATCCCATTCGTAGCTCGTCTGTACAACATCCCATCGTGATAAGTGTAATTCCTTGAAGTAACTCTGAGAGCATGCCTCTTCTTTCTAAAAGCTCCTTCTGGGTATTCTCCCTTTTTCAAAAATCTCAGAACCTCATAGAACCACAGCTTTTCATTTGGCCTATATACAGTCATTACTCGTTCCCCCTGGTAGCAAGGAATCCTTAATCTGCACATCACTAGTGGCTTCATAGCTACATTTTTAGGATTATCCCACATAGATGCAAGAGTTGCAAGTGCAACAGCCATTTAATTTTCTTCCCTTGGTAGGTGTGCAAAAGTACAATTCACAATATTAAGGTGAGCATATGAACGTACTCAGCATAAGGCTTTAGCTTCTCATCTTTAACCTCCTAATTCTCAGAGGCTTGATTGATTATGAGTATTGAGTCCCCATAGATGGTGAGATTCTTTGTCCAACTGCAATGGCTACTTCTAAACCGAACACATATGCCTCATACTCTGCCATATTATTAGTAACTTTAAAATCCAGATTCTTGGCCAAAGGGATGCTTTCTTCTTCTGGTGTGATCAGGATTGCCCCCACTCTGGCTCCTTTCTAGTTGACTACCCCATCAAAATAGAGCTTCCACCCGTTTGCTTCTATCAGGTTTAAAGACTCATCAGGGAAATCATATTCACATGTTTCCTGCCCTTCTATAGGATTAAAGGCTAGAAACTCTACTACAGCTCTCCCTTTAATGGTCTTCTTGGTCAAGTATTGGATGTAAAACTCTGTTAGTAACACCAACCATTTACCAAGGTTTCCCACTAGTACTAAAGCTTCATACAAATAGCGTAGAGGATCAAACTTTACCACAGCTTGAACCCTATAGAATTGGTTATAGTGCCTCAGCTTTCTTGTTATCCATATCACCGCCAAGCAGGTTTTCTGAACAATATCATATTTTGCTTCATAGGATAACAGCTTTCTACTAAGATAGTAGATAGCATGCTCAACTCCTTCCTCTTCCTCTTGTGCGATCATGGCTCCTATAGCATCATCTTCCAAGGCCAAGTACAATATTAATGGCTTTTCTGCTCTTGGTAGAATATGTGGGCTCATCAGGTATTATTTAATCTTGTCAAACGCTACTTAACATTGTTCATCCCATTCTATCTTCTGACCCTTTCTAAGTAGCTTGAAGATGGGCTCACAGATCGTAGTTAATCTGGAGATGAACCTGCTAATGTATTGGACCTTCCCCAGGAAACCTCTTACTTCCTTCTCAGTCTTGGGTGCTGGCATTTCTTGAATAACTTTCACCTTGTCTAGATCTACCTCAATTCCCCTCTGGCTCACCACGTGTCGAAGGAGCTTCCTAGAAGTTACTCCAAAGATGCATTTCTTTGGATTAAGCCTCAAATTGTACCTTTCGACCCTTGCCAAGAATCAATCCAATGCTTCAAAATGCCCTTCCCTGGTTGTTGACTTGACCATAATATCATCTACGTAAACCTCGATCTCTTTATGCATCATGTCATGGAACAGAGTTGTGGCCATCCTTTGGTAGGTTGCCCCCGCGTTCTTTAATCCGAATGGCATGACTTTGTAGCAATAGATACCCCATTATGTGATAAAGGCTGTCTTAATCTTGTCTACAAGTGCTATCATGACTTGAATGTAGCCAGCAAACCCGTCAGTGAAAGAATACATGATGCTTGATGCTGCACTATCAACCAAAACATTAAAATGGGGTAGTGGGAAGTCATCCTTCATTGATGCTTTGTTTAGATCTCTGTAATCTACACAGATTCTCACCCTTCCATCCTTTTTGGGCATCGGGATTAAGTTGGCCAACCATTCTAGATAGTCGACAACTTCTAGAAACCTGGCTTTGAGTTGCTTCTCAACTTGTTTCTTGATAAACTTTGCCTATTCTGGTCTAAGTCTTCACAACTTCTGTTTAACTGGCTTCTTGTTTGGATCTATAGGGATATAATGTTCTGAAATGCTTCTATCGAGACTTGGCATGTCGTTATATGTCCATGTAAATACCCCTTTTTTATTTAATATTTTTTCAAAATTTTCTTTCTCATTAGTAGTAATATCAAATGCAAGTGCTATTTCCTTTGGATTATCTTTCGTGCCAAGTTTTAGGCCCGAGATTTCACTAATGATTTTCATGATGTAAAACATTAAGTTATTCACTAATATGTTTGTTAAGTGTTTTTCAGGTATCATAATATAAAAGGATGCATATTTTTATTGGATGAAGTAAACATTTTGTACAAGTCACAATTTTTAACTTAGTCAGGTGAACAAGAATTAACCTTTTTTAAAATGCTTGGTGTGTTAGTTTAGGTGGAAAGGTTCAAGTGTAAACCTTATTAAAACACTTGGGATAACGGTGTTTAGATTAGGTGGATAGGTTCAAGTGTAAACCTCAATAAAACACTTGGGTTAATTGGTGAGAGTTCTTGAGTTAAAAGTTAAAGTCATTGAGTAAGAAAATGAAATATATCATGGGCTAATTAAACCTACAATTTATGCACATTGGACATGGTATATTGGAAGTTTAGGGCTTAAGGAAAACTAAATGCGCAGGGTCAATTTCGGATGGGCTTAATTAAATTAATTAACTGCACTAATTGGGCAATAATCATATTATAAATTATATATGGATTGAAAGCCCAATAAGTCTAGTGTTCAGAAAAAATTTTATTTTAATTTTTGGAGTTAAAAAAATTAAAGATATGAATTTTGAGTGATTTATGGTCATGTTGTCAGATAAGGGACTGAACATATGGGTTGTCTTCAAACTTATGCCAAAACTTGTAGAAAAATTATTTGAATGTGAAATTTGGTGTGGTTGAAGCACTTGAAGTCTACTTTTCAAAGGAAAAAAATGGTAGATCATTTTCAATTTTCTAAAAAGAGTTATTCTTGTTTGAATACAGACTACTCCAGCTGCAAGTCACATGCTTTAGGCGTCCATCGTTTGAATTATTGAAAAACATCTACAAATCTCCAGAAAACGTGCCATATATTGTTGAAACGGTATGGATGTCTAGTTTCTAACAAAAAAGGAATAACAATTTTTCAACAATCAGAACTGGGGATATTGAATTTTGAAGGGGACATGCCACATTTGTCAAGCAAGCTGAAAGCCTTGAAGAATGGAGCATCACCAATCAAGTTTGAATTTCTTGGTTGATTAAGAACGGCCATTTCTGATTTCTTGCCTATAAAAGGAGGTATTTAAGGCATCAAAACATACATAAGAGCTTGAAGAAAGATTAGCAATTAAGAGTCACAATATTCATAAGTTATTTGAGAGTTTATGTTGTAAATGTGAGAAAAAAATCTTCATTCTTCTTCTTATAACTTTCATTTTGTTTTTGTATTGTGTTAGAGACACTAAAACACAAGGAAAGGTTTAAGTGTGTACCTTGAAAACACTTGGGTTTTGGGTTTTGAGTGTAAGCTATAAAAACACTTGAGTTAGGTTTGTGAGTTAGCCTTAGAAAATTCATTTGTAAAGGTTGAAGATAGCCTTAGAAATCTTCATTGTACAGGTAGTGAGATAGCCTTGTAAATCTCACATTGTAAAGGTTGGAGATAGCCTTGAAATTTCCATTGTTTTCTATCTGTGGTTACTGGAACCCCAAAGAGTGTCTTTGGGAGAAGTGGAAGTAGGTCAAGTTGGGACCGAACCACTATAAATTCTTGTTCATTCTTCAAAGTAATTTTTTTATTTTCAATTCTGTACCAATTCACCCCCCCCCCTCCTGGTCATTTCAATTGGTATCAGAGCCTTGTTGCTCATTTCAACCTTAAGTGGGAGTAAAAGATCAAAAGATGACTTCGGGTGAAAGCTTTGGAAGTTTAAGACCTTACTTCGATGGAAGTGACTATCCATATTGGAAATTGCGTATGCAAGCCTTCTTAGACAGTGATCAAGTCGATGTTTGGGATCAAATCTTAGTAGAATGGACTCCACTAGCCACAATCGTTGGAGATAATACAACCGTCCTTGAAAGGAAAGATTAGGTGGATACACACAAGAAGAGCAATGGTAAGAATCAAAGAGCTATGTCCATACTCTTAGCTTCTTTATCTAGAGAAGAGTGTGCTAGAGTGCAACATTGCACAACCGCTCATTCTATTTGAAAGACTCTAGCCAGCTATCATGAAGGGACAACCGAAGTGAAGAATAAGAGGATAGAACTTCTTGTCTATCAATATGAAACCTTAAAGAGAATGGCGGATGAGAATGTCATAACACTCACAAACGGGCTTCTAGCATTGGTGGAAGGGATTAGGAAGCTTGGAAAGATCTATAGCCCGAGGGAAGTAAACAAGAAGATATTGAGGTCTTTGCCTAGAAAGAAATTTGGGCCCAAGATCACCTCAGTTGAAGAATTTAAAGACCTCGCTACCATGAGAACGGATGAACTCATAGGTAGTCTCTTAATTTATGAGATGAACCTAGATGAGGATGAGAAACTAGAAGCTAGTGAAGCAAAGAAGGATGAGAAGAAGAAATCACTTGCTCTCAAGTTAACTCAAGAGCAAGATGATGAGCCTAAAAGGGATGAGGCTAAAGGTGGTTCTAGCGAAGAATAATTGGTAATGCTTTTTAAGAGAGTATTAAAAATGATCTAAGCTAGAGAAGATTCATCCAAAGGGAAAGACAGAAGAAAAAGTAAAGAGATGAAAAAGAGCGGTTCTTCCATTAAGTGTTATGAATGTGGCAAGAAAGGGCTTATCAAACCGGAATGTCCTACTCTCAAAGGTAAGACCAAGAAGAGCTTTAGTGCCGGTTGGGATGAAAATGATGAAGATTTCTCTTCCTCTCAACAAGGTGAAGAAAGTGAAAGTGAGAGTGCGGATGAAGCCACCAACCTTGCCTTCATGGCATTGGATGACTCTTCCAATGAGGTAAGTATTTCTCACTCATTTTTTTCCTTCTTCTACTTCTGATTGTGAAAGTGATGATAATGATAAGGATGATCCTATTCAACTTATCAAGGAGCTTAACTCCCAATGTACTCACCTCCATTGTGAGAAGGTTGAAGCTCAAAAGCTTTGTGAGGCTAGTAATAGGGAAGTTAATGAGCTAAAAGCTCAAGTAGAAGCACTTAAGCTTTCCCAAGGAGAGCTTAAAGGTCAACTACTTGCTTCTCAATTCAAAATCTCTTGAATGGAGACTCTTGAAAAAGAGAATGATTCATTGAAAAGTGAGGTTGAAGAATTGAGAGAATCCATTGCCAAGTTTCATAAAGGCAAGGAGAATCTTGATACCTTATTGGTGTCACAAAGACCTCCCCTTGTGAGACATGGC
>CANYLF010435006.1:0-13829 GCA_948193215.1 Bocquillonia castaneifolia
GCAAACATAGCAATTTTTACTTAATATACTCAAAATTAATCAATTAAATACTTACAAACATGTAGAACAACCAATTTAAGCCTTCCTTATCATATTCCTTGCTCTTGGAACTCCCCTAAACCACATAATCCATACAACAAATAATTTAATATCAATTCCATATCCAAACGTAAAATTACTACCCAATATACTCTCCCATAAACATTAACTACATAATTATACAATACTAATCAAAAACCCTCAAATTCTACATAACCCTAATATAATAAAACTCCATAATCCACAATTACTTACCTCAATCATCTTCTAAATCTCAATTACTCCATTTGCTAACTAAAATCTCCCATCTTTTCTTATTTTCTCCCACCAAAAGCTTAGAATCTCCATTAATGGAGGTTTATACAAGAAAATGAAAGATAAAGAAGAAGAAGAAGATGATGGTGGTAGTGGAGTGTAGAGATCCTCCACTACCATCTATTTATTATTATTATTATTATTATTATTATTATTATTATTATTATTATTATTATTATTATTATTATTATTATTGTTGTTGTTGTTGTTGTTGTTGTTGTTGTTATTATTATTATTATTATAATTAGAAATTGATATCTTACTCTTTCTAAGATTGCCACTTGTCCTTTTTTTCTTTTTCTTTTTTAATTGTAAGACACTTGTCCTACAGCCTACACCCCTCTACACTTGACACATGTCCTCAAATTTTCCTCCACCATACAACCCTCAAATAAAATACTATCTCCCAATTAATCCTTAACTCTTATTTCTATTACAATTAGCTCCCTCAACTTTCCTTACAATCTAGTCCATCAACTAATCCAACTTCCACAAACCTTATTTCACACAATATATCTTACCACATCTTATGCAATGTATTACACACAATTATGTATTCAAAGACATACTTAGTGAAATGGTTTAATATACTTAAATGCATAATTAATCCATAATTAATTATGGTCGTTACACCTAATCCCTTTATTGGCCTTTTTTACCTCTTATCAAGCCCAATTAAGTTTTACTCCCTAAGACCTTTCGTACCAGGTCTGTTCATATAGTCTCCCTTGGTATTTCCTTTATTCTATCACACTTGCCAATCCTCATGTGTTCTTTTTTATTACAAGATCTAGCTCTTATTTGTCCTGAATCTTTTATCATAGAGATATATTAGAGTAACCCCCACACAACCGAGTATTTTTAAGACTGGATTTGTCAACATTGGTATACTAGACCAATCGGACCTAGCCTTACAATGGACCAAATTATTTTGGGTACAAACAGTCTCTGGATGACCTAGATGACTTTTTAGGTTTTTCTATGAATTTCAGAACATCGTTATGATTGAGGGAGAGAAACAGGATTTAATTGATGCTTTCTAAAGCCTCTAGGGTACCATAAGGGTTTTTTATGTAACCCATGGCGTTCGAGGAAGTTCGGAGTCAAAATAAAGTCAAAACGGAATCGAAAAGTCACAACTAATTGCATTTATAGATGAAGTGACGTTACGAGCATACCAACATCACTCCTACACTGAGTTGGTTGGTCTTCAACATCACTTCAGCACCAGTAGCCTAGATTTTGCAAATTTCAGACTTTTGGAGGATTCAAAGCATACCATTTCATACATACATCATAAGAAATATAGAAAAACATGCACACATCATAAATATATGTCCATATAGGTACATACTAGGGTAAGAAACCCTAAAAGCATCCAAATAAATAAGAAAAGTAGCTAAAAGCTCCCAAAAATAGTCCAGACAAGAAGAAAAAAGTGCTATCTAAGGCATTGCATCATTGCCATCATCATGATTGACCTCTTGAAAGGTGCAATCTCCAGTGGTAGTGATGTCAACATGAGCATCTATGTCCTCTCCCTGATCATCCTCTACAACAGGAGCCTCCAACTCATTGTGATGGGTCCTCAAATAAGCATTTATTTATGATGCATGCTCATAAGCCAACCTTTAGGTAACACAACCCTCGATGGTATGGGCCTTACTAGCTTAGAAAGCTAGCAAGATGGGCAACCTAAACGGTAGAAATTTGAAAATAATAGCAAGTCAGGAAAAACCAAGAATCAAAGTCCAGAAAATCATAGTGTTTGAGAATCTCACTTGAGTGCAACTAGGGGAGAAAGAAATATAAGGAGAAGTTGGCTCCAAAGTGATCTTGCCTGGAATGCAATCTGCAGGATCCTCTAGAGGACATCTATGAACAGGTCACTAAGAGCGCTGACGAGTTGTCCATACCCTAGGAATAGGCTCTCTTATGGCCTGTGACGCTCGAGAATTGGTTCCAGTCTCATCACTCACAACATGAGGCACCTCAGCTATCTCGGGGCCATCCTCAGCCTGGTCCACAACATCAGTATCATCATCATCATTTGAATCTCCAGGAATCATAAATGTAACAGCTCCATCTCTACCCTGTACATTAAGTCTAATAAAAAAAAGCAATGATAAGAGAAAGAAAGACTTAGAAAGAAGACACATACCTGAACGAGCCTCTACTCAGACATGGGAAGTTGGGGAAGACATTTCTTCAATAGGAACTTCACATATGCCTTTGAACAAGCAAAGAAGAGAGTGTAGGAAATCCCCGCAACTGCCCACTCTAATGCATCACCAACAAAAATATGGCCCCAGAACATATCAACTAGGGGACAAACAGGTAATCTACAAGGTTGTCTAGAGTATTGACGATGAACTCTCTCTCCAAGATACCACATCTACATCCCGGGTCCCTCAAGAAGAATCCATAATTTGTCCTTCTGTCGACAGGAGTACACATATCTGGGGAAGTTCTCTACATCACCCAACCAATCAACATCGATCTACAAGGTAAAACAAACAGGTAAGTCTTTGAAAAACTTTTAAAGTTGCTATAAACTAAGTTTGCTTGCTTATTATATCCTCAGCAGCTAAAAGCATTGAGGAAAATGTGATGATCATGAATTGAAGCCTCATGAGTCAGCTGTTGGCTTAAGCCCCAACGGCCAACAAAAGTGAAAGATCAAAAAAGATGCATGGGTGTAAACTGCTGAATCAAGCTAAGCTCAATAGCTCAAACCTGCAAAATGAAAAATAAAGTAAGAAGCTAAGAAATAGAGGAAAGCAAAAGTAATAAAAGAAGTTAATTGACTTACATGGATAGCATGCCAAAAGCCACAGAGCTTCTTCCCACCCAGTGAGACATGGTCCATCTAGAAGTCTAGATAAGCAAGGGCTGCAGATCCCCAACCAAACAAGCTCACAGCTGTAAGGTCTCGAAGAATATGGATGAAGCGGATATGGACTATGCTATTGGTGCCACAAAAGATCCTACTACCATTGTTAACCATCCAAGTTTCTCCTTTCGCTTCAAAAATGGAGATAGGGTCTCATTGAAGAATAAAACGAGGGTCATAAGCCACTGGCAATGCCATTCAAGTAAATCCACTCTTGTTGATTTTGGTTGAAAATTGAAAGAGAAAAATGGAAAAGAAGAAGAAGGAAAAAGAAAACAAAAAGAGGGAAAGAAAGAGAACAGCCGTTGGTTATAAAAGCCAAAGTGGTTGTAGACACCTAATTTTTAGATGCAGGAATGGGGATGCGGCTCGGAGGCCCTATAATGATAGCATATTTTTATTTAGCATAAGTTGAATGATGTTGGCTTCTTTCTAATCTCTTTGTTGCTTTTGAAAATGTTTTGAAAGTTGAAAAACCCATTTTGAGTCAAAACTAGCTTGTTTTAAACCTAATCGTGCAAAATTCAGATGGTTTTGACCATAACTTCTTGTGTGAGTCTCAAAATGGCCATAAACATTAAATTTCATTAGATTGGGCCGTTTTGCACATTTTCAGTTCTAATACGGTTTTTCAGATTCAGACGTTTCAGGCCTTGAAAGGGCCTCGGAAGAGCCAAACACCACCCAAGGGCTTCCAACGCCACTTGGAGTGGGATTGACCCTTCCCAACACCACTTGAAGTGGCATGGACATCCTTTAACTGTCCAAAATGCAGATTTTGGTTTGTTTTCAAACATCAAACGATCGGATAAGGCTAAGCTTCATTCCAGATCAGTTTTTAAGCTAGGGATGAGATAGAAAATGGTGAGTATTATCTATTTATCATTTAATATCATTAGCTCTTGATTTTAGGTGGATTTTCATTGAATTATCACTATCTAAAATGAATTTCTACCTGTATCTTCTCTAAAATCTATTTATAATAGCTAGGTCAGATGAATTTGACTCCCCTAAAGCCCAAGAAAGAGGCTACAATTCAGATGATTAAGCCCCAAGAATGGGTAAACATCAATTTTAATTTAGATATGGATAAGAATTCAATGATTTGAGCTCATCTTTTCAATTTTCTACCTATAAAAGGCAATAGATTCTCCTTAAGAAGGAGGTTGGCTGATTAGTGATTAGAAAATTCATTTTTTAATCTAAATTAATTAAACACTTGGTGTTCCTAAGCTAAAATCAACTCACTTTACAAAGATTTTTCACTTAGAAATCCTAAGTTTTCTTTGCATTGGATTTTTAGTGTTTCTTGAGAAGAAATACTGCCTGCCATTCCATTTCCTTAGTCATTAGTAACAACGAAGCCTTGTTCTACATCATTCGACGCTCCTTAAGTGTACTCAAGCCAATTCCAGAGAGTTTCTAGGTAAGTTTTTTGTGTTTTATATTCTATTTTGATCATTCATGCCATGATTGAATGTGAATAACATGTTTTTGTGATTTTAAATTATTATTTGCACGTTTTATGGCATGATTTAAATGATTAAATGACGTGAAATAATGTTAAAATGCTTTGTACATGTGTTTTATATTACTAACAAGTTTCTGCAGTGATAATATAATTATAGGTAAGATCTGAATTTATTTGGTGTTGATATGAATTTCCTATGAATATTTATGTGGTTTTAATGCATGAAAATTACATCTTTGGGTGAAAATATGTGTTTTAATGTGTTTTGATGCATGCTAACATGTTCTGTGATTAATATGAATATTTTTAGGCTTAGAACATTTGATTTTGGCATTCAAATCGTTTGTATGTTGCATTTTGTTGCATTTTCCATGATTTTCTACATTTTTCTTTGGATTTGTGCTTGGAGTGACATTGGGGATAGTTGAACTGGCATTATGCCAATTGAAGTGGCGTTGGAAAGTCTGTAATGCCACTCCACACTGGCATTGGTGGGTTACACTGGCGTTGGGCTTGTTTTAGCTTTAAATTGCTTTTCGCTTGGAATTAAGCGATGAGGTAAGTTCTTAAACCTTCTTAGGTAATTGTAGTATGTTTTGATGCATGAAAAATGGTTAATAATGTTTATTTGGTAATAAAAATAGGTTAAAATAAGTTAGAAACCTAGGTTTTGTTGCTTGTTGCTATATTTGTTTTTTGTCACCTTTTGTATGTAATTTAATTTCTAATCATATTTGGTATATTTGTTAAAATGAATCTTGTTTGTTAATAATAAAAATTGACTTTTCATAAATGTATAATGGATGTAAAATGTAATATTTTTTTTTTGTTTTATCACTTTGATAGAATTGCCATAGAGGAAATGAAGGTTAGAATAATTCTAGAAGTGGCTAGTAAGAATCACACCCTAAGAATGCAGTAGTCCGATCACAGAATCTTTAGGGTTAATGTGCCTTTGCATTCTTAGGGGAATCGAGACGTACACCATGTAAGATATTCCTGATGCCGGTTCAAGTGGCGACTCAATATTAGCTCCCTCATGCTAAACGCATAGTGCCGCAGTCGTCAATCAAGGTGGGACTACTGATGAAACCCCTCTTTGTCTACAGTTTAGCGACTCCACTGGGGATTCAGACTACTGATTCATGTGATTATAGCCACTTATTATTATTCCAAACTCTAGTTTCCTTGCATTGCATGCTTGCATTAAAACACCCTACCTCGCTGGTACCATTGGTTAAGCTGCCCCTGATTTTCAATGTGCACTTCTTGGGTGGAGAAATCAATGACTACCACTCATAGATGGAATTGTCCTACTATTGCTTATCATCGTAGCTATGGTTAATGAGTGATAATTAATGGGAAATTCTGAGCTGAATGTCCTACCATCGCTTGAACCTTTTTTGAAAGAGGGAGATGGTTAATAGGAGTTCACCTTCTATGGGAACCTCTTGTAGTCTGAACCAACTGGAGCTATGTAATGACCTTAGCAACTTCCATTAGGACTTACCAAATGTTGTTTACTTATATGATGCCATGAAGCCATTATTTTGACCTGGTCTAGTGTTATTGTTCTTGAATCAAACCTCTGATTGGTACCTATGGGGGTGTCAAGTGTTAGTCTAAATGTACCTGACTAATGCAGCCCTACAGCATGGGATCAGTTAGGGTTTGAGAAGAGTGACCTTTGACTACTACCTATGTTTAAGGGACGTTGGTTCATTGATCTAATTGTACCTAATTAATGCTAAGTTTACCCTAAATATGGGAAACATCAAGGAGTCATCAAGAGCAAAGACATGGGATAGGGACATAATGATGGCTTATTGTTTGTGTTGGTCCCAAGGCTAGTCTCAAGAGGGAGGGAGGGGGGGTGAACTGAGTCTATTTAAAATTTTTGAGTCTGTTTATTTTGAAACTAAAAATATTATTTGAAACTAATCGTTTAATAAAAACCTTTAACACACTAATTTTTAATTTTTGAAAGTATATCTATAGATTGAAAAATATTTTAACAGATCTGAGAATATTTTAAAATACTACTAAATATTAAAACGTGATACTCAGAGAACAGACTGAAACTTAATCAAAGAAAAGTAAAAAGAGAAGATGAGACTCAGAGATTTATAGTGGTTCGTCGTAAGACAACATCCACTACCTAAGATCAGCAACCTTAAGATTTCACAACTTCACTATTCTCTTTTGTAGGATTAGAGAAAACCTTTCATTACAGCCTGTAGCTTCACATAGATTTTCAATAGCTTCTGCCAACTATAAAAGCATTAACAGAGACTTGCTAACATATCAAAAGAAAGAATAAAAATATTTTAAGATCTCTCCATTCTCTGATTACAAGCTCTTTTGGTGTCATTGAGAGAATATAAGGAAATGATTCATGCTCAATTATGCCACACTATTTTGTTATGCTCAATTTCTGCTCAATATTCTTTCTTCTCTCTACCTATATGAAAATGCAGACTAGTGTGTATTTATAATGCTTAAAAGATGCTTCTAGATCTGTTGCCCTATTTGACAAAAATACCTTAGTGTTCTTATCTAGAATGAGACAGCTATGCACTAGGAGACAACAAGAAGAATGCAGCAAAAAATGGAAGAAAAAAATTCTCCACAAAACAACGAAACATGCATAACAAATTCTGTCTTTTTCTTAGTAGCCAGAAATAACAGTTTTGTCTCTTTATGTTGACTGTTTTTGGACTATGCACAGAAAACGACATATGAAATGCAACAATGCATTCTCTCAATCATCCCTACATGAATTCTAGAAGAAATTAATAGTTTACAAAGCAATTCAGTGCTCCTTGTCTCATCAGTTTGAGACTCAGACCTCCTCCTTGATTCCATAAGCTTGATCATTAGTCTGGTCACTTTGTTCCTTTAGTTTAAATTTCAATTTGCCTTCTTGATTCTTTAGGTTTTGAAGCTAACACCTGATTCTTGCTCTTGTGCTTTGCTCCCCCTGTCTTATAGACTCAAACACCAGCTTTAAAAACTTGGTACTATGTTTAAGTTGTTCAGAATCAAAAATTTAAGGGTTGCTATCCATTAGCCAACAATCTCCCCCATTTTTGATGATGACAAAACTTGACATAAGTAACCTACTCAATTCAAAACACATTCATGAATGAGGTGCATGAGTGAGTTTTGAAGAAAGAAGTGCAGGGTCTGTTTTAGAGAATCATTCATGAATTTAACATGTTGCTCCCCCTGAGTCTATGCTTTAGATATTCATAAATTAAACTTGCATAGTACTCAAAACACAAAATATATGAATTTCAAAAATAGTATTAAAAAGCTGAAGCATAAAAGGCAGAAACAATAACAAGTGATAATGAATAAACATGCTGCAAAAAAAATAAAATCAGGTGATTTAAACTAAAAAGGAACAAAAGAACTGATTCTAGATAAGTAAAAAGTACTTCAAGAAATTTGATAAGCAACCAAAAAATAGATAGTCTCATAGTCTTATATAATCCCCCTTTTTGTCAGCATCAAGAAGGATGATAGGGAATATATGGATGCAGTACCTACAGAAACTAAAAACAGATAATTCCTAAAAAAACAAACCACATAACAAAAAATAAATCTGTTCAGAAAATTGAAACAGTTTTAGTTGAGACTAAGGAGATGGAGATTCAGAGGTCTCGATTTAGGAATCAGCAGGGTGGTCATTTGAATGGCTGGATGATTCAGTACTATCTCCTTCCTCTTCTTCCTCTAATTCAGACTCCTCTGTTTCCTGAGCTTTAGATGTAATTGCTTGAGTAGAATCTCTAGCAGTTTCAGAAGGGTATACAGCCTCAGGAACTTCAGCCTTAGTAGCTCGAGTTTTAGTGGTTATATCTTCAAACACTTTTGTTGTAATTTCTACATTCTCAGCTGCTTTAATCTCTTCAGATTGTTCAATTTCAGCTGCTTTAGGTACTTCAGTTGTATTTCCTACAGTAGCAGGTGCTTCAGTTTCATCTTTTTGACTCTCTTCATTCACAGCTGCAACAGTTTCAGCTATGATGTCTCTAGCAGTCTTTTCTATCCTAGTTTGCTTCTTCGCCTGTGAGTCTGTGTGACTCTAAGAGCCTACTTCAGTCTATTGAGTCTCTTTGGGCATCAAGAAACTCATTTTTTGCTTTATCTTTTTCACTTCTTCTTGACCAATCTCTACTAACTGGTTCACAGATTGCTTAAGTCTATAAGTCACATTTGACTTGATAAGCTTCAGTTCCAATTTCAGTTTTTCTATGACTTTCTCAAACTCTCCTTGCAGAGTCAGCATTGCTTTTGACTGAGACCTTTATCCCCTTCTCTACCAGCACTTCTCTTCCATAATTGCATCAATGTCTTTCTTGGAATACACAATGCCATCGAGAAAGAAGGTGACTCTTTCATTTCTAGTCTTTTCAACAGACTGCTCGACGGTAAGGCCTGCTTCTTCTTCATCAAATTAATCAGAAAACTCAATGCAAATTTTCTTTGATGATTTTTCTGGCCTCTTTGCTCTCAGCTTTGATCTGTAGCTACCTGTAACTTGTTTCAGCTTATGTTCAATTTCAACTTGCTTCTTCTTTTCTTCTCTTTTCTTCTTTGCTTCCTCTCTTTTTCTTTCTTTTTCTATTTCTTTTTCTCTCTATTTTTCTAATAGCTCTATTTTTCTTTTTAATTCTTCATCCTCTTTTCTTTTCTCTCCTCTTCTTCTTTTTTCTTTCTCTCCTCTTCTTTTCTTTTTCTCTCTTCTTCTCTTCTTTTCCTATCTTCCTCTCTTTTCTTTTGTTTTTCCTCAGCTATCCTTTTTCTCTCAATCTTAATTTTCTCTTTTCTCAATTTATCTAACACAGTCATTTTAACAGCTGATCCACCAGTCAGTTGTTGAGCTTCAGTCATTAACTGAGCTAAATCAATCACAATTTCTTGTTCAGAAGTTTCACTTCCCTCCTGATCAGACTGAACTTCCTCTTCAGCAACAGATTCAACCTTAACAGGTTCATTAGATAACAGGACATCATCATACTTACGAGAGTAAGTGTTATTTTTCTTCCTGGCTTTAACCTGTTAGTATTAGTGCCCTAGGCTCATTGTGTGGACATGGTATTTTGACTATTTATGAAAATTTATTATTATCATGATTTGCATGTTTATTATATAATAATGTCCTTGAATAATATTATTAATTATTCTAAATGTCCCTAATTGGTTATTGTTGTGGGAATAACAATGAATTAAGATTAGTATGAAATTTGATTAATATTTATTGGATGAATATGTGTATAAGATACTAATCAAATTTATATGTATTTATTGAGAACAAATATTGGACAGACCTGCCTTGAGATTAATACATGGATCAAAGTCATAAGTTAATTTCTAGTAGTTGTGTCATTAAATCCTTAGACCTGAGATCGCTATAGTTCTCAACATGAGGAATATTGTGTTTTGACAGAATCAAACGTTGTCTTTAACTGGATGATTATAAAGGTTATGCTTGAACATAATAAGAATCATGTAGTAAGATATGAGTGATTAAGATGGAATTTGTCCCTCTCATTATAAGAGAGATATTTCTAGGCCCCTCGACGATTGAGACTGAGAAATGCCAGGCCTTGTTCAAATGAATTGATGGAGATCAATATCATTTGTTTAGTCAGTCTAATTAGGTTTTGAGAAATTAAAGATAGAGCGATATAAGGTTGACTTTGTCCTTGCCTTATATTCTATCAAGATATCGTGAGACAAAAGGATTATGTCATTAGCTATATTATGGTTGTCTCCAATAATGAGCTTTTCATTTAACTTGGGTAGTCATAATGTCTTGCTAGAGATCATTTATGACTTGTACGATCAAAATGTGATTTAGGCCTACTGCTAACATTAATTGAATTTATAAGGTCACACATTAAGAACGAACAATAATGGTTACGGTTTATCACTCTCTGTAGTAATTTAAAGTGATGAGATTATTTTGAATTACAAAAAATAATTAGTTGTTATCTAGATTTGAATTTAATTTTGAGAAAATTTAAATTCGTAATTTAAATTATAACAAGTAATTAATTAGTTATATTTCCTTATTGGATAAGGAAATAATCTGTAAAGGATTTTAATAGGGATTTGGTTAAAAATATAAATTGCTTATTTGATAAGGACTAGGATTTAAATTGTTATTATTTAAAAGGAGTTTTAAATAAATAAAAATTAGAATTAATTTTTAATTTTTATTAATCTAAACACTAGCAGACTTGTTTATATACATATATGTATCGTACAAGATATGATGTGTAATTAAATAGAGATCTGCAAGTCGTCTTTTATTTTTAATAGAGAAATTGAGAGAGAAAAACCCTAATTCGTTTTGAGAAAATGAATCTGAACTAGCATTCAACAAAATCGTTCATTGTTCATTCGAGTGTGGATACTTGTAGAGGGTGGTCGTCTTTCAGAAAGGTAGCACCTTTGAAGATCTGTATAAACCAAAATGCAGAACCTGAAGGCTCGACGAATTGATCTACAAAGGTAATTTTTGTTTACGCTTCGTTTGGTTTTTATGAAACGCATGTGATCCTTGGTAGGTTAAGGGATAAAAAAATTTTAATTTTCGCTGCGTTCATGTTCCAATCCGATTGGAATATTCTACCCGTAACCCAACAATGGTATCAGAGCCACTAGCGTTCTCATACAAATCGACTCTGCCATGTTTGATTGTATGTATGCGATATATATGATTTTGGCATGATTTGAGTTCTTGAATATATGTGATATTATGGTTTGCGAGAATGACATAGTTAATAGGCTTTCTTAAGGTGTTAATTGATTAAATACGTTTCCCATAAGGATTCATTAATATGATTAAGAAGCCAAATAAGATATTGCGATTAAAGTGTTTAATAGCATATTATATGATTTTGACTTTGCCTTAAATCGATTAATACATGGACTGAATTCATATATCAATTAGGATTTATCAATTATTGTTTATAGTGGTACGAAAATAAGCCTTATATGTAATGAGATTACACAATATGCTGTTTTATGCGATTTTAATGGTTTTCAGCTTGTTCATAAATTTATTGATGAGATCAATAAAAATTAAATTTTTAGGAAGGAACTCTAATGTTTCTCTAATGTTTCAATAGTGGAACCGCCGTAATAGCTCTGCGTTGCGCCTTATAAATTTAATTGCTTTTAAACAACACACCAATTATAACATATTTTCTTTAATGCAATCTGTATATGCTATATGATAACATGATATATTTTGCATGATGTGTTGCTTTGCATGGTTCATAGTATGGCCTTTTAGACCAATATGATTGGCAGGTTTTTACTATTAATTTTACAAGGGTTGTAATTATTAAATACGGCCTACATGCCGTTTTGTTTTATTGTAATTTTATTTTACTATTTGTAGTATTTGTTTATTTATTGTAATAAAACATGAAGACAGTGCAAGCCATTTGAAGTCATGCAATCCAACCATGATGATGGAGGAGCTAGGTGTCTATGCACAAGATGGTGGTCAATCCGACATCATGGAGTTGCTTATTACCTAGGAATGACTATTGATCTTCATATTGGCTTATGAAGATCAACCTAGATTAAGGCCATACTATGACACGTTTATTATATGCATGTATGAGATGCTATATATGATGTTTCATGAGTATGTGATTCCATGTATGATTTCAATAAGTATGTGAAACCAGATGTATGATGAGACCTATTAATTAAAGATTAAAATCTATCAAGATCCCTCACATAAAATTTTAAATTAACATGCCATCCATATTTAAACACTTGTCAAGACTTTTATCACCTTAAGGTGGGTTCTACAAAAGTACAAGTACATTTGGTTATATTAATGAGACAAGATGAGTAATAGTGCTACCCATATGTTTAAAAATGGTTTAACTTAATTAGGTTATCAAAACAATTTTGGGCCTAATGGCATGAGATGGGATTTAAACATGTCGGGACATATGATGTCAAAATCCCACAAATTTCTAAGAGTTGCATGAGATGTAATTGGTAAGAGTTACCTACCTAAATAACTTAATTTTAAGTGTCATGCCAAAGCTGACTTAAAGTTGAGAGAAAATATGGATCTTAGCTCACTAAATTAATATGATTGTTCTTGAGGGTTATTAATTTAGTGGGAGCTTTTCATAATCAAAATACTTTACGAACTGTGCATTCATTGTAGATGACCAACAATAACAATAATAACAATTCTACTACGTCACTGCGATTAGTCCTTGAGAATGACAAACTTACTAGGACTAACTTCCTTGACTGGTTTCAAAATTTGAGAATTGTTCTCAAACAAGAAAGGAAGCTTTATGTCCTGGATGAACCTCACCCAGAAGAACTAGCTGATAATGCTCCTAGAGCTGAAAAGAATGCTTATGAGAAGCATCATAATGACTCTATTGATGTTGCATGCTTGATGCTTGCTACCATGAGTTCTGAACTTCAGAAGGATCTGGAAAACATGGAAGCTTATGATATGATTGTCAATCTTAAGGAAATGTTCCAGCAATAAGAGCATGAAAGGTATGATACTACCAAGGCACTGCATTCTTGCAAGATGGCTGAGGGTGCTTCAGTTAGCGCTCATGCGCTAAAAATGAAAGGCCATATTGAGCACCTTGATAGGCTTGGATTTCCATTGAGCCAAGAGTTGGCAACTGATTTGATCCTGAATTCACTTCCTAATAGTTATGGCCAGTTTGTCATGAACTATAACATGAATGAAATGGACATATCAATTTCTGAGCTGCATAAGATGCTTAAAACTGCTGAGTAAAACATTAAATCTAAGCCTGGCCATGTTCTGATGGTTCAAAAAGGAAAGAGCTTCAAGAAAACGGGAAACGGAAAGGACAAGGGAAAGGCTGGAAAGTCCAATGCTCAAGCCAAGCCCAAACCTGAACCTAAGGCTAAAGCCCCAAAGGAGGGCGTTTGTTTCTTTTACAATGAACCTGGTCATTGGAAGAGAAACTGCAAGCTATTTTTGGAGGATCTAAAGAAGAAGAAGAAGACTGGTGAGACTGGTTCTTCAGGTATTTATGTTATACAGATTAATTTTTCTCCTTCTAGTTC
>CANYLF010435008.1:0-15041 GCA_948193215.1 Bocquillonia castaneifolia
AAAGAAAAAGGATGGATAAGTTTGTCAAGTTTCCTATAGAAGCTGGGATTGAACCAGTGAGAGTATTATTTGATAAGTCAAGGTTTGTGGAGGATTTCAACATTCCAACTTCTTGAGGTATGAAACCAGAGAGTCTATTACTATAAAGAAAAAGGATGTACAAGTTTGTCAAGTTTCCTATAGAAGCTGGGATTGAACCAGTGAGAGCATTATTTGATAAGGAAAGGCTTGTGATGGATTTCAACATTCCAACTTCTTCGGGTATGAAACCAGAGAGTCTATTACTAAAAAGAAAAAGGATGGATAAGTTTGTCAAGTTTTGAACCAGTGAGAGTATTAATTGATAAGTCAAGGTTTGTGATGGATTTCAACATTCCAACTTCCTGAGGTATGAAACCAGAGAGTCTATTACTAAAAAGAAAAAGGATGGATAAGTTTGTCAAGTTTCCTATAGAATCTGGGATTGAACCAGTGAGACTATTAATTGATAAGTCAAGGTTTGTGATGGATTTCAACATTCCAACTTCCTGAGGTATGAAACCAGAGAGTCTATTACTAAACAGAAAAAGGATGGATAAGTTTGTCAAGTTTCCTATAGAAGCTGGGATTGAACCAGTGAGAGCATTATTTGATAAGTCAAGGTTTGTGACCGATTTCAACATTCCAACTTCTTGAGGAATGGAACCATAGAGTTGGTTAATACCAAGATAAAGAGTGGCCAAATCAGTCAAGTTTCCTATTGAAGCTGGTACGGAACCAGTGAGATTATTATATGACAATGCAAAGTCAGTAATTGATCTCAAATTCTGGAGTTCATAGGGTATGGAGCCAGAAAGGTGATTTCGATGAAGATAAAGTAATAATAGCTTAGTTAAGTTTCCAATAGAAGTTGGGATTAAACCAGTGAGATTATTACTTGACAAATCAAGGTAAGTGAGAGAGCTCAATATTCCAACTTCTTTAGGAATGGGACCAGAGATGCTATTACTAGACAAGTCAAGGAAGTTTACTTCTGAAATATTAAGAATATGAGAAGGAATTTCACCATGGATAGAGTTGTTTCTGAGGTTTAGAACCTTAAGATTGGGAAAGGAAATGAAGCTGAGACTATGAAGCGTACCTTTCAGACCAGAATTTGCTACAGTTATATTGGTGATAGTTCCAAGCTCATCACAATAAATACCAAGCCAAGAATTGCAAGGTCTGCTTCCAACCCAAGAAGACAACGCAGATTGGCTGGAGTTATCGAGAGTAGCTTTCCATCTTAGAAGAGCATTTGCTTGATTTGCACCTTGTGCTGCATCATTTGCAAAAGCTTCGACTTGCAGAGAAAGAAGAATATTAAGGGAGAAGAAGAGAAGGAAAAATATGGAGAAGAAGAGTGGGTTGTGGAGGGAGGGCGACATTATAAGTTGTCCTATAGAAGGGATATTGAAGGTTGTGATGATGGATGGATATCATAAATTGCACCGAGTGGTATTTATAAACTTGGAAATCCTTTCGGTCATGATAAAAACAATTGTATTAATATCAAAAATATTTAAAAAAATTAACGGATAAAATATATTTCTAATAAGGTTAGGGGAAAAATATTTGATTAGGGTTCACTGGCAATTGCGGATTTATAATCAAGGGAATATATAATTTTTTAATCCCAACCATATATATAGTGAAATTATTTACCAAAAAAAACTATATAGTGAAATTAATTGAGAAATATATCATAATCTAAGAATGTTCATGTTTGATATACCAATCATCTATTGGAGGATCTAATTGAAAAAAATACAATACGATTTAATACTCTAACTTATTTTTGCAAAAAAAAAAGTATATAATTGATTTGAAAAAAATTTATGGGATTGTTTTTACTTTATCAAGATATTTTTGTCTATTTTTTCTTTGTAACTTTATTAATTTAAGTTCAATTTTTATGTTACAAAAATTTATTTAACTTTTTATTTATAGTTTTTTTAAAGTTTTTGAAATTTATTAAATTTCAATAGTACCATTTTAATGAAAAAAAATCAAATATTTACTAAAAATCATCAAATAGAATAAATTACTTTAATAATATTTTGTCTATAAAATTATTTTTTCAATACTACTTGCATAATCTTTGAGATTTTAAAACTTTAATTATCAAAACTGACTTATTTTTTAAGAATATTTAATAAATTTTAGAAAATTTTAGTTATTTGTTTAACTAATTATAAATTAACAATATAAATATATGACAAAACTATGCATTTTTTTAAAAATATTTTACTTATGGACTAATTTTTCATAAAAATAACTTATAGGACTAAATCGTGGTATACCAAGCATGCACACTTTTTAAGTTAGGATATATTTATCAATTCCATTATAGTGGCGGATAAAAAGGTAAATTTGACAAATAATTTTATATATCCAAGACTTTAATGTTTTTGACTAACGTATCCTGAATTTTAAATTGTTTTAATTTTACAATTTAACGAATCATGTAACAAATATATCTAGATACTAAAATATCAATTTGGTGAAATTAAAATGCAATATTTTTTTTTTTGTAAATCAATGTATTATTAAAGCCACTCGGAGTGGCAAAATCCAAGAACTCAAAGCTTTTGCACACTTAAGGCTATTGCTTTAAGGTCGGGGCTAACAATTCTAAAAAAATAGAAGAAGGCATTCTATATACATCTTGGCAAGAAAACATAAAATCTTTCTTGTGAAGCTTATAAATAAGAACTCCCATAGCAGCACATGAGTTAAAAAGTGCTTTCATATCAACAATATGACTATTGAATATTCTTGTATTCCTTGCCTTCCACGCTTCCCACAATAAGAGATGTCCAATTAAGCACCAAAGCTTTCTGTTTCATGCTGAGGAGAAAACATATGGCCATTGCTCCAAAAAGGAAGATAAAGATCCCGGCATAATCCAAACACAACCCGCCCTTTTTAGCCAATCACACCAAAGGCGTCAAGCCACAACACAATGTAACAAAATATGTTTTGCAGTCTCAAGCAAACCACATAATCCACAAGAGTTATTATTCCTATCTGTAATATGGCGGGATGCAAGAAACGAACCTGTGGGATTGCAATATTGTCCCTTACCTTATGTTTATAATAAAACAATATATAATCAAAGAAAAAAAACGAAACTTTTTTACTTGATGAATTTTATTAAGATTTAAATTTAAAATTTTAATTTATCAAAAAAAAATTTAAATTTTTAATGGCCTCTTAATTTAAATTTTTATTGTCAATTTATTTCATTTTAAGTCTGGAATTTTTTTTCTTAAGATATATCTTATTAAAATATCGCTTATTACTTTAATTATATTGAATTATAGACTATAATTATATTTTTATTAACATATATTTTTTTTATTATTAGCGTTACTTTTTCATATTTCTAAAATATATGATTGCTATTTATTTATTTAAACCATAAAATTTCTATATTTTTTAAGTAAGATTTTCACTATTAGTTTAGGGTTTATTTGTACGTTTTGCCAACAAATTTAAGATGTACTACTGATATTGACCTGAATAAGGTCAATGAATTAAGTCTATCAAACTCATTATGTGTCTTGTCTTAAAGTTGGTTCCACAGCCGGTGGAGTGAATTAAGTCTACCGTATATATTGGGTTACCATAAAGTCTTTGTTTGATATGTAAAATTTCTTTTCAAGTTTTTTTTTTTTTTTTGATAATTTGGCAATGATGATTGATGAGTTTCAAACTTGAGACCTTTCACATCCTATACATATGAACAGTACCAGTCTACATAAGGTGAATCGATACTAAGTTTGGTTTTTTATTTCCAGAGCAACACAACACAAAAGGCAAGCCACTACAATAGAGAAACCAAATTGAAAGTTAGTAAAGTTTCTAATGCAAATGTGGCCATCCTTTGAGCGGAAAAATTACGCTTTCAATCTCATAAGTCATAAGGATATTTTTAAGACGTGTTCGCTGTCTTATATAAGAAGTCTATCAAACTCCTTCCAATTTCCAAGTCTTGGTCTTGGTAAGTGGCAACTTCTGGGTTTTAGCTTCAAAGTAATTTGTATTCATCCCAAAACAACCTACCAAATATTGCCACAATACGTCTGAAATGCCTTAAAATTCACAAGTAAAAGATTTTATTATAATATTTAAAATTTTACTTTAGTTTATAATGACAGTTTTTCGGACAATTTTATAAAAATATTAAGATGATATTATATTTTGGGAAAAAGGTACAAAAATATTAAAATTTTATATTATAAGTGACGATTTTTTGAGCGTTTGTAAAAAAATTGTCTCTAATTACCTAATTTGTTATAGTGCAGGTTGATTACAATAATATATACAATGTCTCTAAAGTAAGCTATGCTTAGGAAAACAATATATATATATATAGCATGTGAGTGGAGATGTAGTGTGTGCTGTGAAGTGCTTCAGTTAGACAGGAGAGTGCTTCTTGGTGTGTGTTATAATGAGAGAAAATTAATTTGTGAGGGTGTAATGTTTTTGGATGTTTAATTATACATGCACGTAAATCATTAGAAGCTAAATTGGCCAACTTTAAGTTTGTTATATCTCAAACATGCATGTACTTCAAATTTTCTAATTTTGATGGCTTATAAAATTCGGTGGTAATTCAATTTTTACTGCTTCCTTATTTGCCACCGAAATTAACATTGACATATATATGTATATATATTTTTTATCAAAATTTAAATTAATCCAACAAATACGTCTTGTGGTCAGCTCCGTTTCTTTCTTTAATACTATTACTTTTTAAATTGTTTGATGGAGTCCACCCGTTGTTATCTGCTAGCTGTTTCTTTCTTTAATACTTTCTATTTAAAAGATAGCCTCTCTTTTTTTTTTTTTTTGGGGTGATGCTTCTTAAAAGAAATTAATTATTGTTGTGTTCATCTGAATCTGAATGCTTAAGATGTGCTTAATTTGGATTATCATCGATAACCATTTCATGGTACTTGAAAGAAATCCTGATTCCTGACAAGGCTCTTAATTACTTGAAAAACATGATTGGATTGGAATAGTGTTTAATATTCAATTCTCACATGCTGAACTAACACGGATACAAAATTATTAGAAGATTGAAATTGACATGAGAAAATACTTACAGCCAATTGAGTTGACTTTGACTTGATGACCTGTGTGTGTCCACAAAACTTAAAACTGGGGACCACTACAGTTATTTTGTGATGTTGACTCTTTGTTAAAATTCAAGAAAATTAAGGTAATAAACGATGAACCTTATTTTTATAAAATATTTTCTTAACTACAAGTGAGTGTATTATGATTTAAGAACGTGTTACTAGCTAGTAATACCTGAAATATTTTGGCCATTGTTGGTTTTTGTGCCATTTTTCAGAATTTGGCAGGAAGCTTAATGATAAGGGCTTTTATATGAATATATAACTCAAAAAGCCCATATCCCTCTCTATTGCCTTTTCCATCGTAATGACATGTCAAATATAAACCATTGTTCTAATAATTTGATAAATTTGTTAAGTTACTTGTAGATCCAAATTTTGCAATTATATATTATGTCCTTGAAGGGGAATATTTAGCTTGAAATTAGATGGTAAAGGGCTGAAACAACAAAATGTTTTAGTCAGGCTCGTAGTCATTAGATAACTTTTTGTATGTTGGAAGTTCAACTTAAACTTATGAATTAATTAATGATCAGACGTGAAAGATCAAAGCAGACATTATTTTACTTTAAGATGTAACTAATAAGAACTTGTACTAAAACTGTAATACGAAGTCTATAGGGACGAGATTGTAGGAGAAGTAACAAAAATTGGAAGCAAGATGAAAAAGGTAATTTGTGACTATAAATCATATGATAATTATTTTTAACCATTAAAATATTTATTAATGTTTTTATCATGATACTCTTCAAATTGAAAATTTTTAAAGTACATATCGAATATTAATAAATGAATTTATAAATTTAAACGAATAGATTAAAAAAATTTCTAAAAGAAAACTCATTAGCTTCTAATTCTAAATAAGGGGTCAAGTTCTGTGAACACCTAATCAGGTGATTAAATGATCTTGAGTTTTTCTAATTTCACGGTTGTTTTCTGACTAGTGGGGTCAAAATTCTGTAATTGGAATTCTGTGTTATAAATTAAAACAGAGCAAGAAACAGGGCAGAAACAGAGCAGAGTAACGGACTCTTTTCTTCTCTTTAACATCACTTTGATTGATACTATTACTTGTTTTAAGATCAGATTCCTTTTTCAATTGCCCTTCTTACTCACATATCTTCTTAAAGTAATAATGTGTTAAAAGGATTGTGACTAATTGTTTAATACAATTATAGCCAAGACATGTCAGAATAATTTTCTAACAAACATCAATTATGAAGTTGGATGCTTGGAAAGGAAAGGATGGAAATTGTCAGAAGCAAATGTTTCATTATCTCCAGAGTTCTAGAATGCCTGATTGTCAGAATAATTTTCATCTTCGATTTTTTAACACAACTATGAACCATTAAACTGGCGAGTTAAACATTAAAGGGGAAAAAAAAAACGAAAACAAAAACAGTGCTCTTATAACTCTGAACTGGAAAAATCATTATGACATTATATTACCAAGTTTTCCATGAAAAAGCATATAGCATTACAGAGATCAGACTGCCATGCATGAAAAGTGAAAAAGAAAATTATCAACACATTTATTCAAAACATTACAGATATTTTCTCAAGGGCTCAGCCAATGGCAATGATAGTTTCTGTGGATAAAACTTCTCCTAGTTTTATCTCAGAGAATGGCTTTGTCAAGGACTGCCATTTAGCAACAAATTGTAAAGAAACTTGTGTCATGGTTGGCCGATTTTGAGGGTTCGAATTCAGGCATGCAAATGCAAGTTTTGCCACATGGATCACTGCTTCAGCAACTGTGTTTTGAGGCATCCGTAGACGTTGATCGATCGGGTCCTTCACTAGTGGTTCTTGCTCCATTGGTGTCCATGTTGAAACAGATGAGATGAGATCTCCCGGATGCTTTCCCATTAGTATTTCGAGTGTTACAACTCCAAAACTATATACATCACATTTTTCATCGACTTTCATTGTATATGCAAGTTCTACCAAAAAATAAATCCGAAATAGAGTTAATTTTTCACAACAATAACCATAATGAAATCGTATATCAGTAATGAGTGTCTTGCATGCTAACAGAGTCCATGTAGCTTCACAATATTCTGATGGCGTATGTTCATCAGCCTACAAATCTCACTTCTAAAGGCTTTTAGAGTATCAATATCCTCACCATTTTCAGACTGATGAAGTTTCTTCACAGCAACCACTCTGCCTGTGGGCATCACAGCTTTATAGACGGAGTTTATTTGGCCGGAGTTTTCTTCATTTATGTGTTCGCTGTAGTTGTTTTCTGGTCAACGTTGTTTCTTATCTTGTTTTCGTGGTTGCTCGTTTGCTGCATTTTGGTTTTTCTGTTTACCGATTGAGAGGTATTTTTATATATTTTTGTTTTCGATTTTTTTTTTTGTTTTTAAGTTAGGTTTTGTGTTTATTAAGTTAGTTTTTCTTGTTAATGATCAATATTTATTACTGTTGATTGTAGATTTGTAAGTTAGGGTTTGGTTTTATTTTTAATTTTTGAATGGATTTCTTTTATAACGGTCGAGAAACAATTATGACACCATTTAATTAATTTTTTTATTGTGTAATTTTTTGTTTTTAAGTTAGGTTTTGTGTTTATTAAGTTAGGTTTTCTTGTTCATTATCAAGATTTCTTACTGTTTGATTATAGATTTGTAAGTTAGGGTTTGGTTTTTATTTAATTTTTTTTGAATGGATCTTTTTTATAACTGTTGAGAAACAAATACGACACCATTTAATTAATTTTTTTAATTTGTAGAAAATGTCATCAGTGTCATCATACTCATCAGAATCATCAGAATCTAGGTCATGAAGTTATTGGTGATTATATTAAGAAACAGAAGGGAATTGTTATAGGGAAGAAAAATGTAGATGGTGGGAAGAAGAATAAGGGAGTTGTTTTAGGGAAAAAGGGTACAAATGGTGGGAAGAATGATAAGAAGAAGAAGAAGGTTAATGATGGTAAAAAGGAGAAAAAGAAGAAGAAGAAGGTTGTTAGAAGTCCAGAAGTTAGTAGTTCTAGTGGTGATGACTTTGAGGATGAGTCTGAGAAGGATAAAAAGCCTAAAAAGGCTTTTAGAAAGAGGAGGAAATTTGTTGTTCCAATTATTGTTGGAGATTCCTCTAATAAAAAAATCTGCTACTGAAGTTGGTGCTCGAGTTTTTAAGGTATTTTTTTCCTTTTCTTTTGTGTTTTCAACCTTAAGCACAATCTGTTGTTCCAATTATATGTGTTTCTGTGCGTCCTAAATGTGTCATGTAGGTGTCATGTTAGTGTCATGTTGGTGCTTGATTTTTTTTAAGTTTTTTTTTTCTTTTTTTTTCTATGCTATATGTGTCTGTATGTCATAAATGTGTCATATTGGTGTCTTTCTATTATGTGATATTTTTTTATTTTTTGTGTGTCATAATGGTGTTATAATTGTGTTATGCTTTTGTATGTTTTCACAGGAATTCGACAATATCATTCCTTTTAGTAAAAGATTATGTTCTAGGATTCGAGGTGGTAAGAGTTTTGGTGTTTTTGGTAAGATTTGTACTACTCTTTCTCCTGAGTAGCTTGCTATTTTTTGAAGTTCTTGTTTTGGTCAGCTGCTTGAGTTGGGTAGTTTTAGTGTTTTGCAAACTCAATTGGTGCATTCTGTTTTCTTGAGGGAGGTTTTCCATAAGAATGATGAGTTTTGGTTTAATTTGAATGGGAAGATGCTTAGGTTTGGATTGTATGAGTTTGGTTGTGTGACTAGCCTTAGGTGTTTAGGTTCTGAGGAAAAGTTTAAAGAAGTAAAGGAGGAGGGTTTTTTTTGATAGGTTTCTTAAACACCTTCCTTTATTGAATAGGCCAGTTTTAGAGTTGGAATTTTTGCGACGACGATGGAGTAATGATGATGATGCTGTTAAGTTCCCAAAAGTTTATGTATTCTACTGCTTTTTGTTAGATTGTGAATCGAAGACAAGTTACAAGATTGAGAGTTATCTTGTTGATGCCATTGATAGTGAATATTGTGATGAGTTTCCTTAGGGGAAACACTGTTTTGATATGTTGTTAAAGTATATGAAGAATAAGTACATTAGCCAGATTGATAGGGATCCTTTAGAAGTATATTGTCAGAGGTTTTTTGGCTTTACTTATGCTATCAATATTTGGTTCCTTGATTGCATTCAAGGTGATATTTCATCATTTCTTGGCACTAAAATCAATGAAGCTGTTGCTTGACGTTATTTGAAATGGCATCTTTGTTTGTTTCAAGTAATCGTGATATTGATTAAATGTTGTTTTGCTGTGCTAGTCAGGTATATTTGTTTCCTTACAATTTTTTTATATTTTTTTGGCAGTATTTTTATTTGTATTTTTTATACTTTTTTTTGTGGTTTGTTTAAAAATAAAGGTGGTTTTGAAGAATATATGTGCGACTGATGAAGAGAAGCAGCCTTTTGGTTTGATTGGTTCGGATAAACAAAATGAAATTGTTGTTAATACTGAGGATGTTGGTGATTATGTTGAAGCTGATTCTTTTATTTCTATGGCTGATGTTGAGAAGATTGTTACACAAAAATTTGATGAGCTGAAGAATCTGTGGCTTTCTTAAGTGAAGTTAGAAGTGGAAGAAATGATGAATAAAAAAGTTGAAGATCTTGTAAACAGAAGATTTGATGAAGTGAAGCTTTTCTGTGAAGAACGTTTAACTGCTATTGGCAATTGTCTTGACAGTTTGGAGTCATCTATCAGTAAAAAGGTAATTTTTGTGTAATTATTTACGTTTTGAAAATAAAAAAAATTGCTTTGAAGAATGAACAAGAATTTATAGTGGTTCGGTCCCAACTTGACCTACGTCCACTTCTCTCAAAGACACTCTTTGGGGTTCCAATAACCACAAATAGAAAACAATCAAGATTTCAAGGCTATCTCCAACCTTTACAATATGAGATTTACAAGGCTATCTCACTACCTTTACAATGAAGATTTCTAAGGCTATCTTCAACCTTACAGATGAATTTTCTAAGGCTAACTCACAAACATAACTCGAGTGTTTTTATGGCTTACACTCAAAACCCAAAACCCAAGTGTTTTCAAGCTACACACTTAAACCTTTCCTTGTGTTTTAGTACCTCTCACACAATACAAAAACAAAGAGAGAAAATTATAAGAAGAAGAATGAATGTTTTTTTTTCTCAAAATTACACCATAAACTCTCAAATAATTTATGAATATTGTGACTCTTAATCGCTATTCTTTCTTCCAACTCTTGTGTATGTTTTGATGCCTAAAATACCTCCTTTTATAGGCAAGAAGTCAGAAATGGCTATTCTCAATCAACCAAGAAATTCAAACTGGATTGGTGAGGCTCCATTCTTCAAGGTTGCCAGCTTGCTTGACAAATGTAGCATGTCTCTTTCAAAATTCAATATCTCGAGCTCTGATTGTTGAAAAATTATGATTCCTTTTTGTCAAAAACTACACATCCATACCTTTTCAACAATATATGGCACGTTTTCTAGAGATTTGTAGATTTTTGTAATAATTAAAACAATGGACGCATAAAGCATGTGACTTGCAGCTGGAGTAGTCTATATTCAAACAAGAATAGCTCCTTGTAGAAAATTCAAAATGCTCCACCATTTTTTGCATTGAAAAGTAGACTTTCAGAGCTTCAACACCACCAAATTTCACATTAAAATGATTTTCTACAATTTTTGGCATAAGTTTGAAGACAACCCATGTGTTCAGTCCCTTGCCTAACAGCATGACCATAAATCACTCAAAAATTCATATCTTTTATTTTCCAACTCCAAAAATTCAAATAAAAAATTTTCTGAATACTAGATATATTGGGCTTTCAATCCATATATAATTTATAATATAATTATTACCTAATTAGTGCAGTTAATTCATTTAATTCAGTCCATCCGTAATTGACTCTGCACATTTAGTTTTCTTTAAGTCTTAAACTTCCAATATACCATGTCCAATGTGCATAAATTGTAGGTTTAATTAGCCCATGCCATATTTTATCTTTTTACTCCAAACTCTCACCAATTAACCCAAGTGTTTTATTGAGGTTTACACTTAAACCTATCCACCTAATCTAAACACCATTATCCCAAGTGTTTTAATAAGGATTACACTTAAACCTATCCACCTAAAACTAAACACCATTAACCCAAGTGTTTTATTAAGGTTTACACTTGAACCTATCCACTTAAGCTAAAACACTCATCAAAGCTCATTACCATTGTTAAGGTGTGACCAAGTCTTATGACAAGTGATCTTGTGGTCGTTAAGGCGTGACCAAGTCTTATGACAAGTGATCTTCTGACCCCTTTATTGGTTTGGTCATCACATTACCATTCTTCATTGTCATACACAATCTTCATAAATAACACTTTGAATATTATTAAGAATTCCATCATTATCACTCACATTTCACCAAACTTATCCATCACTTCTTCATCACCATCATGCACTACTCATTATCACTCATAATGCACTCTAAAACTTCATCAATATCCCTTGATCATCTTCATCAACTGTTCTTATGCATTTGATATGGAGGAGAGTACACTAGTAATGAATTTGATAGCTTTTGCAAGCAATAAGGGATCAAGAAGCAATTCATTACGGCATACACTTCTCAACAAAATGGAGTCGTAGAGCGGATGAACAGAACTCTGTTAGAAAGAACAAGAGCAATGTTGGGAACTGCGGGTTTGGATAAGGCATTCTGGACAGAAGCAATCAACGCCACCTGTTATGTGATTACCCGGTCTCCATCGATCTACAATAATTGATCAAAAGACACTGATGGAGATGTGGACTAGGAAACTAGTTGATTATTCAAACCTCCATATATTTGAAAGTTTTGTGTACGTGATGTACAATGCCCAAGAAGCTACAAAGCTGGATGTAAAATCCAGGAAGTGTTTGTTCTTGGGATATGCTGACGGTGTAAAGGGGTATCGCCTGTGGGATTCCACTGCCCGCAAGGTTATAGTCAGCAGGGATGTTATCTTTTTAGAAGATAAATTGAAAGGAGAAGATGATAGCACTTCAAAAGAAAGCTTAGAGACTACAACTGTACAGGTGGAAAGGAAGTCTATAGAAGAAGATTCTTCTGAAGCAGCACTAGAGCACTAAGAGGAAGAGCCAGCCGAGTTTGAAGATGAAGTGCCAGCCGACTCCGAAGAGTCAGAACTTGGAAAGGGAAAGCGTGCAAACCTTATACCAATCTGGCATAAAGATTATGTTATGGGCAGTAATATTGCATACTGTCTTCTAACTAAGGAAGGGGAGCCATCAACTCTCTAAGAAGCAATGAGCAGTTCAGATGCATCTCAGTGGTGGCAGTAATTTAAGAAGAAATGGAAGCTCTACATAAGAACATGACTTCGAAGCTTGTGCCACTACCACAAGGAAGAAAGGCCATTGGCAACAAATGGCTCTTTAAGATCAAAAGAAATAGCGATGATCAAGTGGAGCGGTTTCGTGCAAGATTGGTGGTGAAAGGATATGTTCAGAAAGAGGGGATTAACTTCAACGAAATATTTTCCCCTGTGGTTCGACTGACAACTGTTCGAGTAGTTCTGGCAATGTGTGCTACATTTGACTTACATCTAGAGCAACTAGATGTGAAAACAACTTTTCTTCATGGAGATCTTGAGGAAGAGATTCATATGCTCCAGCCAGAAGGTTTTGAAGAAAAAGGAAAGCAGAACTTGGTTTGCAGGTCGAACAAATCTCTATACGGTCTAAAACAGGCACCAAGGTGTTGGTATAAGAGATTTGATTCCTTCATCATAAGCCTTGGATACAACAGACTTAATGCAGACCCTTGTGCATATTTCTAGAGGTTTGGTAAAAGTGATTTCATTATCTTGCTGTTGTATGTAGATGACATGTTGGTAGCGGGCCCCAACAAAGAACATATTGAAAAATTGAAGGCGCAGTTGGCTAGGGAATTTGAAAAGAAGGACTTGGGACTGGCAAACAAGATTCTAGGGATGCAAATTCACCGAGACAAAAACAATAGGAAGATTTGGCTTTCTCAGAAAAATTATTTAAAGAAGGTCTTACGACGCTTCAATATGCAAGATTGTAAGTCAATTTCTACCCCACTTCTTGTTAGTTTTAAGTTATCTTCCAGTATGAGTCCTTGCAATGAAGAAGGAAGGATGAAAATGTCTCGAGTACCATATGCATCAGCAGTGGGGAGTTTAATGTTCACGATGATTTGTACACGACCAGACATTGCACAAGCAGTGGGAGTAGTAAGTCGGTACATGGTGAATCCTGGCAGAGAGCATTGGAATGCTATGAAGAGGATCCTAAGATATATCAGGGGAATCTCAGATGTTGCATTGTGTTATGGAGGATCAGACTTTATTATCATAGGATATGTTGACTCAGATTATGCAGGTGGTCTTGATAAAAGCAAATCTACTACAGGGTATGTGTTCACACTTACTGGCGGAGCTATGAGCTGGGTATCAAAACTGCAATCAGTTGTGGCAACCTCAATAACAGAAGCAGAATATGTAGCAGCTACACAAGCTAGTAAGGAAGCAGTATGGTTGAAAATGATAATGGAGGAACTCGGGCACGAACAAGAGAGTATTCCTTTGTTCTGTGACAGTCAAAGTGCCTTGCATCTTGCAAGAAATCCGGCTTTTCATTCAAAGTCAAAGCACATACAAGTCTAGTATCACTTCGTTCATGAGAAAGTGGAAGAGGGCACAGTGGATATGTAGAAAATTCATACTAAAGACAACCTGGCAGACTTTTTGATAAAGGCAGATTTTTGATAAAGGCAGTCAACACTAACAAGTTTATCTGGTGTCGATCCTCTAGTGGCCTGGCAGAAGCATGAGCAACATGGAAAAGCAAGGAAGAAAGAATGGTGTGAAGATCTTATTGATCCTCAATCAAATCATCAAGTGGGAGATTGTTAGGCACCGAAAAGAGCCTCAAATTTTGACAAAAGCAAAGAAAATTATTTCTTTGTTTTTCAGTGCTTCTTCGGTGCAAAAGAGGGACACAGTTGTGTTACGCGTTTTATGCGTATTCATCTGCCTATAAAAGGCAGGGGATGTTAGAAGGAAATGTACCCCAGAGAAGAAATAAAAAAAGAGAGAGTGAGAGAAAATTAGAGAGTTAGTGATTATTTTCTCATATTATAAAGAGAGAATATTTGAGTGTTTCTCCTTTATAAATAGAGAGGTTGTAACTCCTATTATTTTCTCATAGTGAAATTCTTCTATCCTTGCCCGTGGTTTTTACCCTAATTTGTTTGGGAATTTTCCACGTAAAATCTGTGTGTTCTATTATTTAATTATTCTTTATTTTTCTCAAATTATTAGGTGTGGTCTTGCTCTATCCGGTCCGATTTTCTCAACAGACAAATCAAGGTAAGTGATAGAGCTCAACATTCCAACTTCTTTAGGATTAGGACCGGTGATGTTATTCCTTGACAAGTCAAGGATGTTTAATTCTGAAATATTAACAATTTGAGAAGGAATTTTCCCATGGGTAGAGTTGTTTCTGAGGTTTACAACCTTAAGATTGGAAAATAAAAAAAAAAAAAGCTAAGACTCTAAAGCGTACCTTTCAGACAAGAATTCGGAAGAGTTATATTGGTGACAGTTCTTGTCACGACCCAATCCCAGGGTACATGACCGGCGCCAGGGAACGGGAAAGCTAAACGCTACCGGAACCCGTGGCTAGCCTGAAACCGATAAAACATACACAAACATCTTTTCCCCAGAATTATATATTCTGGTTCAACATATAAAACAGCTGATACTTTCCAAAATAATCATATAAAATCCGATGTCATAAAACAATATACAATAACATCTCCAGCATACCAGCTGGGAGCCTCTCTCTCGGGCTATCATCATAAAATA
>CANYLF010435131.1:0-11574 GCA_948193215.1 Bocquillonia castaneifolia
TCTATCCTTGAGAAAGCACTAGAGTTGTTCCAAGTGTAGGACCTGCCATATAGAGGTAAATCATGTAGCTCTATGACATTAACAAAATTTTGAAAGTCAATAATGGACTGGGTTAAGATCCCATTCGATCTTTCCTCAGGATGTAAAACTTCATTCATATCACCACACACACAATTAGATTATCATATAAAGCAATAACAGGAATCAAATATTCCCAAGGAATAGTCCTCTCTTCACTATCATTAGGTGCATAAATGATTAACAAATGGATATCTAATTTTGAACCGGAGACATAGATAAGAAGCCAATGATTAGAACTAGAAACTAAAGCACAGGAAAGTTGAACTGAATTCCATGAGAAAACTATACCACCTGAAGCACCATAGATGGAATAAATAAAAAGCCAAAGTCTAAGTGTGACCAGAAATTCCTCAAAGAAATAATATCAACAGATTCTTTCTTTGATTCCATAAAAGCAAAGCAATTCAATCCATGAGAAGATACCAGAGAATGAATAAAAATTTGTTTTGAATAATTCAATGATATAGCAAAAAAAGATAAAAACTGGAAAAGGAAGACAACCTAGTTATGTTGCTGCCATGTTCTCCTCTAGACGGAGAACCACTATTGCCTTGTTAAAAGTATTGAAAATCCCAATGCCATTGCATGTTTGCCATGTTTCATCAATTTCATTTAAAGTTGGAGTAGTACCTGCCTTCTCAAGTTGCTCTCTAATGATAAGATTCTTGTTTACAATGTCCACACCTGAAAAAGCATTCTCCGAAATATGTTGCAAACTACTACCAAGAACACCCTTTGGCTTAACCTGACGGGTTCTTCCTCTCTTAGCAGCGTTAATGAAGCTCATTTTGCTGCTAGCAGGAGCATGTATTTCACCCTCCTCTAGTGAATGTTGCACATGGGCTATCAAAGGAGTAACATTCATATTATTACTTTGCTCAATGCCAGTCGCAACAGCTGGAATTGACAACTGAGCTTTAGAGTTTGTTGGAGAATTCGTAGTATCTTGTTCTACTGTTTCTGGAACCTCATCTGCTTCCTGGTTTAAGTCAGAATCTGGCATAACCTGTTTAGAATGCTGTGTGAATTTAAAAGGGCCAGCTGACTCGAACACATGAATAGGAATGGAGTCACCATTAATCTGAACCATAAATCTTCCATCACCGGACTCTTGGAAGAGAAACCAGACAGGCATCCACATCTAACATATTCAAGTTTAGAAAATCCTTATGAAAGCCTGCAAACCTACCAAACTTCAAAGCAAGAAACTCCAAAATCTCGCTAGTCATGCATTTTGCAGGTAAGCCTAAGATTTCTATCCAAGCCAGCCTTTCTGTTGGTGTAGGACAGTCAAAAAAAGGTAAAACAGCTTTTACCAAATCATTCAAGAAGTATTGATCTCCTTCCAAAAACCCCTCTAATGCATCTAGAGAATGAAAAATGATGAGAACCTTATCACCCCAAGTGGTGATAGGGTTTTGAATGCAAATCCTCTCTTAAATAGTTGCTTGAGAGTAGAGATACATTTAATGTCTCTGAGGTGAAGAACGTAGGATTTCGTAGCCCAGGCAGGAGAGGAAGTCTGCCCATTGAATTGGAACATGATTGGTGTATCTTGCACGTTCAAATCTCCATGAACAGCTGATGCAGCAACTAAAGCACAAGATCGATTGTCACATAAAGCACGTTTGAATGGCGATTTCGGTGAAACATGTTTAGTTCGCTGAGCATTGGGAGAGGATACTTGGATTGCTCACTTGGTAGGGTAACGTGCAATGAAGGCTTGTAACTTGAAGGATCCCAACTGAATCCTACTGATATGGGCAATCACAGTGTTGACACAGAGATTTTGACGAACCCGTATGAACCCAAAGTGCAGGTTTCGTTGGTTCTTTTTGGCAGCAATACTAACTTAGCCATGCACATTAGCTGTGACAAAAATCCTATTGAGATCCTGGATAGTCCAACCATGGGGAAACCCTTCAAAATAAACAATGTTGCTGTCACTAGATTAAGGGGAATGAGAACGTGCATGGATAAGAGGAGGATTGTGGTGTTTGGGGTGGTGTTTAGGGTGGTTAAGGATGGTCTTTTGGGTGGGTTTAGGGTTACTGCGTGAGAGAACGATCATGGTTAGGGTTTGTTTCTAAAAGTGGACAAGCAGAGATAAGTAAAGTTTATTATATATTTAACAAATGTGAAATAGTTGTGATTAAAAAATTTTCATTCTGCCTAATTAGATTTACATAGATCATATTTCACATGATGCCAATTTGGTTCAGCTAATTTATAAATCCTTTAGCACAGAGAAGATACAACCTTTATTTCCTATTATTTTTCAACTTTATCTTTTCACATAATTTAAAAAACTAGTAAATGTTACTCAATTCTTGTACAATATAAACAAATGAACAATTTACTCTTTCCTAAACTTAAAATTATAGTGTTAACACATTTAATAATTCTTAGAAATGACGAAAGTGTTAAGAGTAAATTTAGAAAAGAATAATTAATACATTCTTTATTTTGTAAGTAGACAATTAAAAAGGAACAAGTTGAAAAGTGAAAGTGAACAAATAATATTGAACAAAGGTAGTAATCCCTCTAATTGAAATTCGTTGTCATCTTAGAGAATGAAATTTGTCTATAATTAATTGTCATTTTATAGTTTCACAAGGATATTTTCTCTTTTCTTCCAATTGTATTGTAATAGCCCGTGATTTGTATAAAATTTTAATAAATTAAATTTTTATTTGGAACTCAAATTTCTTTTTAAAAAATTGAGAAATGAATATTTATTTTATTATGGGATAATGACTCATACTATAATGCTCTATCGTACTATAATTCTCTATCTTTTCTATTTTTATAACATCTATTTTATTTTCTAATTTTTTTTTTATAAATGGAGTATTTTATTAAAATCTACAATGAAGTGGATTAAAAAGAAAACAAGCCCCCTGCTCAAAGTGCTTTCACACACTAAAGGCTACGACACTGAGAAGGAAGAAAACAAAAAAAATCAAATAAAGTTTTCCATACTTCTAAAAAAATCTAAGCCTGGGTATGGAAAAAGTTTAATTAATCATGGACTTGTAAAAAAATACAGCATTGAGAGTACAATAAAAAAAACTACATAATTGCAATTAGGAGACCTAGTACTGAAAATACGCCTATTTCTCGTTTTCCAAATCTTCCAAGAGATTAGAAACATAAAACCCAATCAAAGATGTTTGAACTTTCTTCTAGTAAAGAAGAATTTCCATTAAAAAAGGAAAGTATGAAACGTCTCTAGGTAACACCACGAAGAGATTGCACTTACTTAGGATGCAAGACCACAACCAAAATGCATGAAGACAGTGCAATATCACATGAGCAACATCCTCCTCCAAGTTGAAAAACACACAATTCACTCGATCTCCCTGCACAATGCCACGACTAGCTAGAAAAAAGAGAATGAGAATGTAGACTTGAATTGCCTTCTAGTTATAAAAAAAAAAAAAAACACTCAAGCAGGAGAGGGAGTCCTCCAAATTAGATGCAAAGGATGAAGGGATAGCTGCCAGAATGACGCCATGGAAGCTACAAAAAATCATTTACAGGTTCTTTGCCAAAGAAAAGAGTCAGGAATAGAATTAGGAACATTAGATTAGATAAGCATCCAATATCTACTAAAATCTTCTTGTTTTGACCCATGCATGTCTTCTCTATCTAAGAGCCCAAGAGACAAAGACTTCTCTTAAGCACAATCAAGATACACTACAATATTGATTGCAGAAGATGGCAAAAACAATGAGAAAAAGTATCTTTAACAACTTAATTGGAAAGCAACCGATCATACCAAAAGAAAGTATGAATCCATGATTCTGCTTTGATAGAATTTGGGATAGTTCGGTACGGTTTTTAGTACAAATATTTTAAAAAATCTCCAGAACCATACCAATTAATATTTTGGGATGATTTGGTTCGGATAAAGTTAATAAGTCAGCAATATTTTTGGTTTTGGATATTATGGGTTTGAATTTTTGTTACGGTTTGGAAATTTCTAGGATCCATGCTCAACTCTACTATTAAATCACTCTCCACTACTAATAAAGTTTGTGCAGATTCAGAATTATGGTAAACAGAATTTTAAATTCTTTAATTTCTGGATTTCACATCCAACATACAAAGATATTGTTACTTCTGAATGGAATAAGGTGGATCGGGGATATGTAGGGTTCTCTATTGATCAAAAACTTGTAAGAATCAAGCAGCAACTAAAATAACTCAACTAATAAGTTTATTCTAAATTTTTTTCATGTTGAGAGTCAAAGGGCTATACTAGAGCAATTACAGCAGAATCTTCAACAAGATCCTTTCAATGATTTTCATATTCAAGAACAAAGGGCCATGCTAGTTGAATATAGAAGATTGATGCATATGGAGGAAAGCTTCATGCAATAAAAATTCAGAATCTTTTGGATTCAGTTAGGAGATTCTAATTCTAAGTTTTTCTTTTATTCAAGTTAGAAAAGAAGGCTATAGAATTTTATTCCTCATGTTATAACAGAAGATAATGTACAAGTTCTTACTAATGTAGATGTCCATGAAGCTTTCACAAGCTACTTCTAGAGCATTGTTGGGACCCGATACCAGCAATGGCAATATGTTGACAGCTCAACTCTAACAAATGGCTTATGCCTTATTAAAGAAGGTAGGACAATGCTCCTCCAACCTATGCTTGAATAAGAAGTATAAGCCAACCTCTTCTCTATTAAAGAACCTATAGTCTATGGCTTTAATAGCCTCATTTTCAAGATAGTTGGGTTTTAATGAAGTCTGAGTTAACTAGACTAGTGCAAAAAAGCTTCAACACTAGCAGAATTCTTAGAAATTGCAATATTACCTCTATCATTGTTATCCCTAAATCTCATACAGCAAAAGGAGTGTCAGAATTCAGGCCAATTACCTGTTGCTTTATGCTTTATAAGAAGGCTAAGATGGATTCTGTAGAGGGTAGTTGCCTTGAATCAATAAGCATTTATCCCAGGAAGAAGCACTACATATAATATTGTCATAGCTCATGAGTTGGTTCACAACTACCATTTACATAAAGCCCCAGGAAAATGTGCTTTTAAGAAAGATCTACAAAAGGCTTATGACTCAGTATTCTTGGACTTTCTTGAAGAGGTGCTTCTAGGCCTCAACTTCTTTAAAAGATTTATGAAACTAATTATGGAATATTTTTTCTCCACTACATTCACTATTGCATGGAAAGGGTCCTTGAGGAGGGTTTTCAAAGCAAACAAAATAAGGCTAAAGCAAGGGGATCCCATGTCCCCCTTACAGTTTGTCTTATGTATGGAGTACTTTTCCAAAGCAATGAAGACTATGATTTCTTATCAGTTTAAATTCCATCCTGTATGTCAAGGCCTTAAACTCATATCTTACATTTATTGACGATCTATTTGTCTTTTATGGAGGTGATGCTAGATCAGTGCAACAAATTCAAAAAATTTTACAACATTTCAGGGATGTTTCTAGGTTAGCTGTGAATCCCTCCAAGAGTCAAGTCTTTTTTCTCTAGATCGAGTTGGCAGCTACACCAAATCCAGAATCATGGAAATTACTTCATTTCTATAAGAAACTCTGCTTGTTAAATATTTGGGTTTTGCCATTGTTCACTAAATGTGTATCTAAGGAAGATTGCAAGCCTATTCTTGATATAGTTTTTCATAGAATTTAGCAATGGAATGAAAAATTCCTTTCCTATGTTAGACGTCTACAATTGCTTCAATCCGTGCTGCTCAGTCTTCATGCTCATTGGGCTATCATATTACTAATTCCTAAATGTGTTATAAGGGTGACAAAATAAGTTTGAAGGAACTTCCTTTCGTCTGGAGATGTTGTTAATCATGCTAAGAGTCTTCTAGAATTGGCATTATGTCTGCAAGACCAAGCAAGATGGTAGTTTAGGCATTAAGCCTATATCACTGTGGAACATTGCATCAATTAGCAAATTGGCTCGGTAGCACCTGAATGATGTTGATACTCTTTGGTGTTGATGGATTAAATCTAATAAACTTAAGAACAAGAGTTTATGGCAAGTTAAGTCACAATCCACCTCCAACTGCATATGGAGATGCGTTTTAAAGATCAATCCAATTATCAAGTAGTTAGTTTAGTATACTAGAGGCAATGGTCAGGTTTTCTTTTTATAAATCCTTTGTAGATAGGTTTCCAAATTCTCCACTTGAATTCTTTAGAATTCATATTCATTCTAGAGTTGCAGAGACATATGGAGAAGCTGAAGATGAAGGCTCCCAAATCCTGCTTCAGAGCAATTCAGTTTCACTTGGCAATTAATACAAACACAGCAACTGAGTTTAACTGAGGATGTTATTTCTTGGAAAATTAATGGGGATTTTTTTTATCAAATAGGTATGGAATTTTCTGAGATTTAAATATGCTACTATCTCTTAGTTTAGATTTGTCTAGAATAAAAATATTATCCCTAAAAGCTCTTTCATTTTATGGCTGGCTATAAGAGGCAAATTGAAAACAAAGGATAAATTGTATTCTTGACCCTGTGTAACTACTTACCTATGCCCATTGTGTGGTATATAGACAGGGAAACTATTAGCCACTATTTGTATAATTGTTGTGCTAGTAGGGAAATTTGGCAAAATTTTAAAACTGTTGGTTTGGTGTTTCCCAGATTTGATTCATGGCAAAGACTTATTTCCTGGTTTATCATGAAAGTTAGAGGAAAGAGTGAATTAGTTCAAGTTCATAGACTTTGTCATGTATCAACTATATATAGCATATGGAGGGCTCGTAACTGGACAATTTTTTAAAAGAGGAGCCAAGTATAGAGAAAATTTTAATTACTATCAAATAATATATTTTATACAATTTTTGTAATATAGTCCTATAGCTTTTAGAATAATGACAGGAGTGAGGTTTACTATAGAGGGTCTCAAGGCAATCTCCTTTGTTGTTTTTGATCCAATCTTTTAAAGCAATGGTATCTTTTTTTTTGTGTTTCCACAAAAAAATATACTTAATGAAAAGTAAAATCATGAAGTTAGAGAAGTAAAATTTTGTCTTTTGTATATTAGTCAGGAAAAAGAATTAATGTAAGGATAGAAGCAACATTTTATATCCATTAAGCACAAGCGATAGTTTACTAATTGAATCTTAATTTTATTTTTTGCTCTCAGAAAAGGGAATTATTGATTTCAATTACAAATTCAATTAGATCTCAATCAGTATATCTAGTAAACATTACAATTTTATCTTGAACATATTTAAGAAGAAAATGAAGACACAAAACACAAAGCCATTTTCTTACAATTTTTTCATGTTCATGTGACCTTTTCAATTTGTCCACGTACAAATAATGGCTAAGACAAGGATATATGTTTTTTTTTAATAGAAAGAGAAATTTTTTAAAGAAGCAAATACAACCTATGTGGTGGACTATCCACCTAATCTATAAGTAGTGTGTAAGATAAGGTAACCTTTACAATTTGATCAGCCACACTATTGGTTTTCCTTTCTAGTATAATTTAGCTTTCAAATTATATCATTATGACATAATAATTATCATTGGACTTCTGGGTTGCTTCTGCATAATCTGCATTCAAAAACTAGATGTCAAGATGTTGCCCCTATTTTGTCGAAGGTTTGTAATGTTAGCCATAATATAAAAATTATGACAAAGCGCATTCATACACGTATTATTTTTAAAGAATTTTACAAAGGATATAGTTTTGATGCCAATCTACAACAACCTTGGCAACTAGAGGTGTAAACATATCTTTATTTTTTAAAACCTAGCGTGACGATTTGATGTTGATTCAAGGAATCATGGGCACTATGCAAGGACAACTAGTGCAATTTAACGAATATAAGGGTGTTGTTCAGGGGTGCAATTTAGGGAATCTAGGGGTGTAATACAAGATAGTTGTTACGATTCAAGGATAATGCATGGCTATTATTCAGGGATATCAGGTGTTATGTAGGGATAGCGAGTATGATTCAAGGAATCTAGGGTGCTAGGGTGTTATGCATGGACAGTTGGTGCTACGAAAGAACAGTTGGTGCTATACAAGGATAATGAGTGCTGTGCAAGGATAACGAGTGTTATGCAAAGATAGTGAGTACCATTTAGGGAATCTGGTCAATGGGCTTTGTATCTGTTTTTAATGTTTCATGAAATTTCATTTGCAATTCCATGTCATTCATCTATAATTTGTCTAAGTCTTCGATAAATTAATTTGGAAACTTCTGAAATATGACATCTTCTTTAAATACCATATCTTTCCTGATTCTTACTGGCGTTGTCTATATCCTCCATAATTTTGATCAACTCTCCAATCTTATACACTTCACTCCAAGTCTTTACACTCTCATTGATCATTAAATCATGGTTGTAGAAATTGTATATGTTGGACAAGTCTGCAACATTCTTATCATCTAGAAGAATATCATACTTAGTAAGGCCTTCTTGATGTAACTCAAAAGGTTTCATAATTTAACATCCATAGACTTTGTAATTCTTGGCTTAAGGTATCCATTAGCTAGAGGCCGGGCTACCTTTATTCATATGAAGAAAAAAGGACTAGAGCCCAATTATCTTCTCGACATGATTCTAGAAGAATTTCAACAAAATATGAAGAAATAAGTATTAGGCTTTGATGGAGGTCAAAACCATAGCCCATACATAGTAAATCAAACTCTTGTTTTTCTCTAATTATTGTGTGTGGGTGGCCTTATTTTTTCCACCAAGTGGTATCAGAGCCTGGTTGGTTACGATTCTTGTTTGGTTGGAATGTTGTGAGTGAGGAAAAGTAAATTGTACAATTAAAGATTTTTTCTTCTTCCTTGGTGGAATTTTTCTTTGGATGTTTTAAGTAAGGGGGGCGTTAGTTAAATGATGATGGGAAGAACAATTTTAGTTTGTGGTAAAGTACTATTCAAGATCTATTGGTGCAACAAGGTATTGATACTGCTTCAGAATATGAAAAGCCTGAAGGTATGAGAGACTTTTATTGGAGTATTATTAAGCAGAGAGTTGTGAGTACTATTTTTTTGGGTTTGGACCCACAAAACAAATATTTAGTATTGATGGAGACATCGCCGAAGTAGTTGAGGGACAAGTTGGAGGGTATTTATGCTTCAACATCATTGACTAATCTCTTATGCATAAAGATGGATTTGTACTCCCTCATAATGGATGATGGAGGTAACTTGTATGATTACATTAATAATTTTAATCAGCTAGTAAGTCATTTATAATGTGGATGAGAAACTTAAGGAGTAAGAGTAAGTAGAGATTTTATTATCTTATTTACCTAACTCTTATAAGGCGTTAGTACAAATAGTGTTAGCGGGAAGGACTACACTAAAAGTGGTGATGTATTAATGGTTTTAAGAGAGAAAGATAAGTTGATGATGGGTGAAGATAGTTTTAGTGGTTCTCATGCATTGGCTGTAGAAAATTATAAAAACGAAGGAGTCACAATAAGTACTACAAGAAATTTCCAGACTAGAAAGGGATTTTACAAAATTAGAAACGGATTAGTGAAGGGGACTGATTTTTTTCTCATTTTTGAAATGGATTTATTTTTTGTTTCAAAATTTTGGCGCGAATTCCCGCCAAAAATTTAGAAACGGATTTAATTCATTTAGAAATGGATTTATCTGTTTCTAATTTTTTGGGGAAAATTTTGGAATTTGGTTTGAATTTAGAAACAGATTGTTTGATTTTAGAAACGGATATTTTCGTTTCTAAATTAATTTAAATTCTCTTCTAAATTTAGAAAAGAAAATATCCATTTCTAAATTCTAACTTTATATTTCAGTTTTCTCTTCTCTCCAAGACAGAACCATAGCAGAATGAAGAAGAAAAAGAAAATTGAAAGGAGGAGAAAAATTTGAAAGCAGCGAAGAAGGGAAGCAGCAGCCATTCACCGGCGAGAAGGAGAAGAAGGCCACGGCCTCGACATCGACCAGAGAACCGACAAGCCAACCGCCACCGTGAAGAGAAGAAAAGACCAGCAGCACCACTTGGACTCCCTGTCGTCGACGATCTCTAGCTCCAACAGCCAGCAGCAGCTCCAGCGAGCATCTAGAAGCCCTCCGATGACTTGCAAGTAAGTACATTTAATAATAGAAATTATTTTTTATTTCTTAATTATAAATTAATTAATAATTATTATTGTTAATTGTGTAAATGTAATGTGTAATAGGGTAATTGTGTTAATTTCTGTTAATTGGATTTAGGAAAATATAATGTGTAAATTTATGTTATAATTGCTGTTAATTTGAGTAAATTAAATGGATTTTAGGTAATTTTAATTTATAAATTTGGCTAAAAAATTCTGTTAATTATGTTAAATTCTATAAATTATGGTATAATTTATGCTAATTATGTGAATTTTGTACTTATTAGGGTATAATTTATGTTAATTATGTGAATTTTGCACATTTTTTTGGTAATGAAAAATATATTAAAAGCCACAAAAAGTGTTGTTTAAATGCAGGAATGGTCCCGTTTATCGGGTAGACATGCATATTATAGGGGAAACTCTACCAAATTTTTTGTAGAATTTTCGATAGATTTAGAAATAGGTTAGACACTATAGTTGAACCTTAATAATTGCAAATCACATTGAATTCGTCTTTCGATTGCATCATATATCCTTACAATTGAAACATGTAAAATAAACAAATAATTCTTTAAATTAAAATTGAAAATAAGTAAATTTTAAAACTATATGGAATTAATGTTTGTTTGCATCTTCCTTGCAACAAATCAATAAGAATATAATTGACATTTATAATGATATTTGAAAGTAATATTCACTAAAATGAATCAAATATTGATGCATTGTCTGTGCATAGGATCATAAATCACTAAGAATGTAATTAACATCTATAATAATATTTATTCTGATTGCATCGTCCGTGTATCGGATTTTTCATATTTAATTAAGTAATGTCTTATTGGATATATCGAATCACATGCATCCTCCTTGCAACGATTTCACAATGCATCATCGATCGTAAATGATTAAAGTTGTCGTTTCGATTCATATAGTTAGCCATAGAGTATACACGTCCAATGTATTAAGAAGTTTATTTAATACATTGGATTGTCCTTGTGGACAGTTTATGGAAGGACGTTTTAAAGTGTGTCACGTTTTAATTAATTGCTTGTTGTGTTTGTATCATCGTGTTTCTTAGCTTGTTTGTTCTCCGAGTTCACATTAGGATATATACATAATAATGTACCTTGGTAAAATAAGTGGTTGCATTATTATTTATATATCTGCAATAGTGTACTTGGAGAACCACGTCGGGAGGCTGACGAAATTTACACAATCATATGCAATCGTGATCTACTTTTTGACGACACTTTTGTAAATGAGTTAGGGCCATACCATTGAAGGAAACAAAAAGTAAGGACGGCGGGTGGATGTGTATTATGTTGCATTCATACGATCGAATTCCTACGACATTTAACACTTCAAGAAAATAAATATTAAATAATTTATTAGACAA
>CANYLF010435216.1:0-19402 GCA_948193215.1 Bocquillonia castaneifolia
TCTGTGTGCACACAGCCTGATGACACCCACCAGGTAGCTCGTTCCATAACTATTCTCTGTAAGCAAGCACAGAATTACATATACACTTTCATCCAATCCATTCATCATACTCACATAGTATTTATAGTAATAATAATCTATGTAATATATATATTCATATGCATATATAAATTTATAAATAATATTTTAATGCACACATATTTATATATCATTTATGCATGATGTCTATATGATTTAATAATAAATAAATATAAATATTAATTAAATAAATATAATAATTATTAATAATATATAAAATATTCTTTTGTATTCTACGAGTAATATCATAAATATGAAATTAACTCACAAGTAGAATGGGCGCCTTTGTGCGCTCCAGAAGTACTTGGCCCTCCTTGGGCTCTCTGATTATCTATAGAGTGATAATACTAATAATAATTATTAACAGAGTCTCAGGAAATGGAAACATCTTAATTTCCTAAAAATTTTAGAATTCTATATAGACATGTCGTATTTACATCAGCTTGTATCTAACAGTAATCGTATTTAATATTTCTAATATTTTAACCCAAGTACGCGTTTTACGAGAAAATCTATCGAAAATTCAGCAGCATCTCCTCTGTAAATTGGATATCTCTCCAACTAGTGGAGCCCATTTCTACAAGTAAAATACACTTCTAGGTTCATCAGCACATACCGGGCCTACCAAATTGCCCGGATTTATCATCACAGACTTTACCGAAATAGTAATTTATATTTTATTTATTATTTTAACATTGAACTTATCACACCATTAAATCTATCAAAATATACTTATTTAATGTCCATCAATACCAATAAATATCCTTTATATCAGTCCAATATTTATACCATCTTAACTTGGTTTACGGTCCAATAAATTATTTGACCGGTCATTCTTATTTATTTAAATATCTAATCAGCTCCAATATAACTTATTTAACATCCTAATAATATATTTAAAGCTTCAACGTATTAATTAAACACCTAACATGCATTTTCGGGACTTCCATAGATCGTATTTTAACTTCCGAGATTTTTAATTTAAAATCTACACATCGTATACCTATCAAGCCATTACAAAAGTTTTCCAAATTAATTTATAGAATTTTTAAAAAATATAAACAGGTTTCGCTGGAGTGGGTCCCTCCGACCACCGTCAGGGCTGTGCCGCCTGCCGAGGTGGTCGGATGGAGCCCCAAATCTCCAGATTTATTCCCCTAGCCTTCGGGAGTCCAAAAATACCTTCCTCTCCTCCAAAGCACCACCACAGATGATGGATCGGAGCAAAAAGTGGTCGCCGGCGTCAAAAGCTCCACCACCTCCGTGCACCGCCAAATCGTCATTGTTTTCTTCGATTCCAAAGCCTAACACACTCTATTTTCCATGATCTACAATTTGCCAATGTTAATTTTGATCAAAAATGGCCAGAAATTGATGAACGATGATAACCTCCTTGGCTGAAACTTGCGGGGCTGATATCTCTCTCCACCATCAACGGTTGCTAAAATTGTTGGTACCTACAGATAGGTCTCTCTGAGTACTATAATTTAGACTCTTGAATCGCCTGAATCGATGTTCGGATGAGGGAGAACCGATCGATCAAAAGTCTAGGTACCACTATAACAGATTCAGAGAATTCAGGGGCTGCTACAGTTATTTTCTCAAAGTTTTTAGTTTGCAATCAGATCCGCCTGCAGGTATATGTATATAAACTGAAGTTTTTGGTTTTCTGTTTAGTTCTTTTCTTCAATTACTTACCATTCCAAACTCGGATTGACCCCAAATTTTAAACATGAGTTTGTATAATATTTTAACACTTTCATGTAGAAAATTATATTAAAATAACATCTCGAACTACTATTTTTAATTTTTTAATGTTAGACCCGTTTAATTTAATACCTGATCAATTAATTAAATTTTAGGAAAATAAATTTATTTTCGAGCTTAATTAATTAATCTCGAATTAAAATAAATAAATTCGGAGAAAATTAATGCCAAAAATCACGAGTATTACAAAAGTACACCCAGACATATCTTGAATAATCATTAATAAAAGTCACCATATAGTGCATACCATTGACTGAAGACTGCTTCACCTTTCCAAAGACATCTGAGTGGATCAACTCTAGTGGCTCATTGGCTTTGAATGATGAATCCTCAAATGGTAACTGGTGCACCTTTCCATACTGAAAACCAGCACATACTATATCAATATTAACATAAAGATTAGGAAATATCAATATGAACATCAAGATTAAGAAGTCCTTTTAATGAAGACTTGCTCATCATTATCTTCAGCTTGTGATAGTTAACATGTCCTAAGCGTGCATGCCACAAATCAGTTGTTTCATTATTTCTCATCTTCTCCACATATGCCTCCTCTGCCAGCATAACATACATGGAATCTATCTTCTATCCCTCCATTATTGGTGTGTCAACTATTTTGACTTGTTAACAGACTTTGGCATCTTTGGGACCAAATGCAACAAACTTCCCAGTATTAGTTAATTGTGAGACTGATAAAAGATTCTTCTTCATCCTAAATACTCGATAAACATCTTTCAGCTGCACTTGCTTCTAATTCAGACAGGAATCAATCACCGTATTACCAATATGAGTGATTGGTAGTCGTGAGTCATTTGAAGTCACCACAACTTGCCTGCCTTTGTACTTTGAGACATTACAGAGTTTATGCATATCTCCTGTCATATGACTGGAACATCTTGAATCAAATATCCAATCCCTCTCATAATCAATTCTATAAGAACTAGAAGCACTAGAGGCACGCTCCTATTCTTCTTCTACTATAACCATAAGACTAGGCACTTCTATAATTTCTGAACTGGAAGACTCCTCGAACTGCATTATCTCAAAATTCTTAAACAATGCCTCAACATCCCATTCAGGTTCTGCCTGGTTACAGTTGCTCATTGTTGCTGCATTACTTTTTACTGTCTTCTTGTTCGACCAGCAATCTCTTACGAAATGTCCCTTTTTGCCATAATTGAAACACTCGCCATTAGGACATCTAAAATTTCTAGACTGACTGTTGTTCTAGTACTGCTTCTGTCGACCTTCCTCATATTGGGTATTCCCATGTGTCTTTCCTTTGTTCTGACCATGAAATTGATTTCTCCTTTTGTTAGTGTAGAGCACCACCTCTTCAAAATTTAAGGATACTTCAGCCATTTGTCTTGCTAGAGTTTCTTGTCCTACCAGCAGATTCTCCAACTCCTCAATAGAAGTTTATGTGGGCCAAACTTGAATTGTAGCCATAAATCCTTTGTACTTTGGTCACAATCCGTGTGTGATGATCCATCTCATTTTGTCGTTGATAATTTTGGATGCCTCATCTAACTCTGCAATTTCTCTACAGATGGATTTTAACTTCGTAAAATACTGACTAATTGTCATATCTAGTTGTGAGATAAACATTAGTTCATTCTCCAGCAACTGTAGCCTTGTATCATTCTTCTTTGCAAATCGCAAAGCAGGAAGATCCCAATCTTCCTTTGGTGTAGGAGCTTCTTTTGGTGTAGTAGCTTCTCTAATATGCTCCATAATCTCTTCTTCGATAATGGTTTTAATAGCAAACATGGCTTTTCCAACTTTAATTTTCCATTTTCTGACATTACCATCTTCATCTTCTAGTGGTGATATAGTCTCGGTCTCGACAACAACCTCCTAGAGGTCTTGGCCTTGCAAGTATGACTCCATGCAGGTCTTCCACATGTTATAATTATTATAATTTAATTTTCTAATAACAATGACATTACTTGAATCTACCATCGCGACTTGGTTTCAGTAGCCCCGCGTCTCACTAAATAATTCTGGTTCCAAACCGATGAACTCATAGTTCCAAACTGTGCATGAGTAGAATCTCCCCCGTACAACTGCTTTATACGTTAATCTCAAAAAAAAGGGACCCTTGACAAACTAGTTCCAGTACCAAAATTCTTTTCTGATGTGGAAGTTCAGATTAAGCTGCAACCATAGAGCATACTCAAAAACTTTTGGCTTTGATACCAGTTGTAAAGTAGAGAGCTCAATATACTAATAATTTAGCAAGTGAAAGTGGGACAATTTAAAATAGTGAACACAAAAGTAAAATATTATTTTACTAATAAAAATATTCTTCACTATTACAACTCAACTCACAAATTTAGTCACTAGCTCACCACCTTACTAATACACTACTATTGCTACTCTTTTTTTTTTATTTGTAGTGTTTCTTCAACTACTTGATGCATAAAATGAGAAATAGCCTCCTATTTATAGTAGTTTAAGACTTGCAACAAACCATTTATATCCACATAAAATTTTATGGTGATCTAATTGTATAGCTTATGCACCACATATTTATTTTTATTTCAAAGTTGCCACATCTTGTAAAATATTAACCACACAAAAATAAAAGCCAATTAATGATGATGTTTAACAGTTAAGGCATTTGCTGAACATGGATGGACCATAGAAGCATGAATTTTTTCTTTTCTGACATTAGAAATGAGTCAAAGTTTATTGACTATTCAGTATTATTTGACAATCCAAGAAGGTAGCTGACTTGTAAACTGACAAGTCTGCTGGCACATCAGAAAACCTTTCTGCAATAATCACTAAAAATAAAAGAATAAAGTTGTAGCTACTGTAAGAGCATATGATTTTATTGCAAATGAAGAAATAAATTCTTAATTAAACAGATATTTATTTGGAGAGATAACTCTGATCAAGCAATTAATAATATAATGTTTTATTTTTCTTAATAGAGTAGGTGTCATTATAATTGATTCCAATACTAACAGCATCACCTTTCTACTTGCTTTGTAATAAAAAACATTGTGATAAAAGTAGCTTATAATTAGTTTATTTTATATTTTGAAACCTGATGGAGATAGTTATAGCAGTAACTCCTCTTGAGTATCTACACTATTTAAGGTTCATTCCTTTCAGCTATAGTCATCATCCAATAGTTTGAAGTCTTCTTTTTTTTATTTATTATTTTTTTAATGAATGAAATTTAAAGAGACTGGTAAGAGAGCTTAACACTAACAGAAAGTCAACATAGTCTGATACAAAAATCATTGTTTACTCAAACGGATAAAAAAATGCACATCAACTAGATTATAGCAAAAAAAAAAAAAAGACATGACACGAACCCACCAGTTGCAAAAAATTTGATCACATGTCTCAATGGATTAGAGTTATAATGATCATATGGGGGCATCAGTACTACAACAAAGGAAATCTTTTATGTTTCTTTATCAAGTCTCTTTCTCTTAGCTGAATTCCTGATTTTTGGCGGATCCCTTGCTGCACCAGATATCACCCTAGTAGCTCTATTGAGACCGGAAAACAAGAACACATCATTAAAAGCAAAATTAATGAATATACCCAAAAGTAAAAAAAAATTAAATACATACTTGAGTGGAATAACCAAGTGCAGTAGATTCTTTAGCAACCGATTTAGTTTTTTCTACAAGATAAAATATGTACAAGATTAACTCATGTTGTTACTTATAACTTATGAAAAATAAAAAAATTTACAAAAAATTAAAACGAATAAAATTTTACTTTTTTTATTGCAAGTAGGTGGTTTTTTTTTGTCTAGTCTCCCAATGATTTTTCTTCATCTCTCTTCTACCTTTAGTTTTCACATGGCAGGGATCCAGTTTTGACTTCTCATTTTCTCTATGATCATTATCAGATGCATTGGCACTATGTTTGTCATATTGGCCTTTTACAGATGAAGGAGCATCAAAATACTTCAACAACTTGTCATGTATTTCTTCAAAACCCATCTACATAATATGCCTTGTATCCTCATGAGACTTACTTTGCGATATTGAGTTATACACAATCTTCATTGTCCTATTATTATACACAATTTCATATTCATTTAAACCTTGGCATGAATATTACTCCCTTTTAAACTCATGAATTCATTGTCTTGCATATTTACTCGACCGCATCAAAAAATACATTTTCAGGAATTTTAGTAATGTTGTTAGTGACATATGGCTTTAAAGCATGGGAGCATAGTAGTCCCGTAGATTCAAATTTTTTAAAACTACATGTTACCTTTAAAGTTTCCGCACTTAAGACCATTGTCCTTATTTTTTTATGCCCCTCTCCATCACCAAACATCTCATACGCATGTAAACTATCATCATAACTTTTTTTGTTTAGATGTTGTAGCTCCATTACCTTTAAGATATTCCTTTTCAAAAAATTTGTAGAGTTTGTGAGTATAAAAAATTGCAGCTTGCTTTAATATCAAACTCTTCTTTATAATACGAGAAGGAAGTCCACTAGAACATGAAAAATCAGCATCTCTTTCTTGGTCATGTCAATGCTTAACCATCTTTTCAAATCTCTCATCAAAATAGAATAAAGAGGTAGTACTAGAACCTAGTCCATTGAGTACATGATTTGCACTCTCACTTCTAGATGTTGATTTAATATCACAATGAAAAGTGTCCTTACTAAAAGCTGAACTTCATTTATGTCGAATGAGATATAAACTACCCAACCAATTGTGTTCTTTAAGGCTATGAGTGGAAATCATATCTGCCCAAGTATTTTCAAATTCATCCTCATTTTGGCATCCTGACATGCATTTATAAAATGAACTCTTGAACTCAAAATTTGGGTTTAGAGCTCTTAAATATGAAGGCAATTTATTAGATATGTGCCACTGGTAAAGACGATGGCAAGATTTAGGAAAGACTACTTCAATAGCATTACACATTGCTTTATCTTGGTTTGTGAAAATTGTGTTTTGGCTGCTTACTAGACATTGACTCCAAAAAAGTTCTAAATAGCCACTCAAATGTTTCTTGAGTCTCACCTGATAAGAATGCACAACCGAACATCATGGTTTGCCAAAAATGATTAACTCCAACAAAAGGTGTACAAATCATTTTATATCTATTTGTTCGATAAGTTGTATCAAACGAAACAACATCCCCGAAACAATCATAATCAATCCTCGATCTAGCGCCTTGATGCGGGTTATGCAAGTATACACAATCGAACAAGTAATATAATGATAGAGTCAAGTATTGATCCCACAAAGATTCGGAATTAATTGCAATTCAAATTATTTTAGTCTAATTAAATCAAAATAAAAGGATCTAATTAATTGAAATTAACACTAAATTAGAGCTATAGTAAAAAAACTAAATTTAACTAAAAAGCAAGTAATCTGAAAAGGTTTTAAATCAATAGGGATGAACTCAAGTATGGGGTAAATTTCATTGATTTCCCCATTTAACCTAATTCGAATTTCTCATCTATGAAACTAGGTAAATTGTTTATAATCTATTCTTAAACTTATAAAACTGATTCTATTAATTAATTAAACCCTCCAATTAACTCATCTTTCGACATAATTAACCTTTGAAAATAATTAATCAACAGAATTTTTAATCACAACCTTAAAATGCCCTAAGCTTCTTAAAAAAATATTCCTATTCAAAGTAATAAAATTTGGTTTTGTTTATTGGAGCTCTTATATAGCTCAACTTCCGAAGCAACTATGTAATCTTAAGCATTAATGCAAATTAACAAAATTCATGGATATAAGAGAAAATTTGAAATTAAATTAAATAAGGTTTATATCAACTACATCATCCCATACTTGAAAAATAAAATTAGTTCATGGTGATGGAAAGAAAATCACTCAAACACATAGAAAATAAAATAAACATGATGAAAGAAAGAAAAACCCTTTGTAGAAAAGAAATCTTCCAACTTGAATATTGCGTCTTTAATCTCCAAATAAGCTTGAATGGGGGAAAGTCTCCTCTTACTTTCAAAATCTTTTCAAAAACTTGTGTTTCTTGCAATCTCCCAAGATAAATTAAAACTAAAGTTAAAAACCTAAACTAAAGAGCTTCTAATAATGATCTTGTGTTTTTTGCAGCTATCCAAACTTGTTTTCAGCCACCATAGGGTGTCTATTTATAAGCCACAACCTAGGGCAACCAAAAATAAATTTTCCTATTTTACCCTTAAAATTCTCATTTCTGGACTGGAGGTCCAGTCCAAATGCCCATTTCTGGACCGAAGTTCTGGCCCAGCTTCTGATCCGCGTGTCCCTTCTTCTAAATCTGTGAATCCTGGACCGGAGGTCTGGTCTAGGTCCTCAATGTTGGACAGGGTCCGGTCCAGGACTTTAAATCTCCCGAAACTGATTTTTCGCTTTCCGCTTCTTGATATTCGAGCTCCGATAATTCATTCCAGACTTAGGCAAGTCTAAAATTAATTAACACCTTCTAGAATTTGATGAATTGATTGAAAAACCAATTAATTTAGTTCCTTTAACTCCATTTCCTTCAAAATCTTAAATTAAAAAAAAAGTAAGCAAATAAGCATCAAATTAAGCATAAGGGGCATTTAGGTAGAAAATATAGGCTCTGGACATATACAAACATGCCCTCATCAAATACCCCCACACTTGAATCTTTTCTTGTCCTCAAGAAAATTGCATACTTTTAAGCATGAATTCATAAATTCTTACCCTTACTATCGAACTTTCCTTGATAAATAATCACCTGATACAATAAATTTCATAAACAATTAATACCAAGGCAATATTAAAACAAGAGCTAAGCACAATCAAACCAATGTAATATCAATTATCATGCCAATTTCCAATGAACACAATCAACTTAACACTCTTTCAAACTCACATTCACTAAAGTGTTTAAGGTTTGGTGTTTACAGTCAAGTCTATTCACAAGAAAGCTCAAACATAAGTTTGCCTCCTAATCAAGAGTCCTCCACTTGAATGAATAGGAAACAAAAATCAATGGGTCTTTAAATTTGGTTGTAATGTGGCTAAGAATAGGTAGGATTTAAGAAGAAGAAAATAGTTAATAATAATAATGATGATGATGACGATGATGCCCTAAATCAAAGAATAGTAAAGAATTGTGAATCAATCTTTAAACAACTAGCTTCAACATAAACAATTTCCCAACAACTTAAGTTCATATCAAGAATATCAAGTGAAATTTTTATGCTATTTAAGCATTCTTTTTCAATTTCTAAAATTTTTATTCAATTTTTCTTTTCTTTCTTTTTCATTCAGGTTTTTTTTTTCACTTCACTTGAACTCCATACTCATGGGAATATTCAACAAGAAGATTACATAATATATAATAATTCACAAAACTTTAGAAAAATAAAGTAACAATAGTGCATCCGGGAATCAGAAAGAAAAAGGATCAAAAATAGGCTAATATGGCTTATAATATTAACAACAAAAAGATAGGCAAAAAGGCTCAAAATTGGCTCACTAATGGTAATCATAAGGTAGTCATTTGGCCAAGAGTTATTCCAAAGTGTCCATATCACTTTAATGCTTCCAATATTCGTGTGGATTTCCCAAGCATACCAAGGCAAGTTTTAGTGAACCTCCATAAAAAAGACACACTCAACAATAAAAATTTAAGACCATAAAATAGAATAAATGCTCAATTTGGCTCAAAATCTCACTATTTCAAGGAACTATGTTGAGTTATTGTAATCACTTGAAAACCCACAATCAATATCAATGTTACTTTAACTTTGAAAGCACAAAGCATCAAACATTAATACTTAGCATCAATTATTCTAAAAATTCTTGTACAAAAATGATCAATAACAATTCAAGTAAAATAACAAGAATTAAGAATTAATCATTCAAAACAAGTAAGTACTTAATATGCTTAATCACATGACTAAAACATTTTCAAAATCACACAAAAACATCAAAAATTTTAAAATTTTAATTTACCGATTCCCTCCCTCGACACTTAAATGAAACATTGTCCTCAATGTGAAAAAACAACAAAAAAAATAATGAGATAAAGGAGGAAGGTACTTCCCTGAATAAGCCATTGATGTTTTCACATCCATGTTTTGATCAAAGCTCGCCTATGAATGCCAACAAACTCAAAGCACAAAAAGTTCAATAAAAAGGTAAAAAATCAACAATTGTGCAAAGAATACTTGTTCAAAATCTTGAATTCTTATGTTTAGAAGAGTTTTAGAGTGTGTAAAGATCAAATTAATTCAAAGGAATTGAGTTTTGGTCTCCAAAGAACTTATATGTGAAGTATTGGGAGAGTGGAATTTTGAAAAATTTGATAATTAGGGCTTAAAAGGGATTTTGGCACTTAAGCCCGTAGTTGGATCGGAAGTCCAGTCCAGGTACCTTGTTCTGGATCGGAGGTCCGGTCTAGCTTCGGTCCAAAATTTGAATTTTTTGCAATTTTTTGCAAAAAAATTATTTTGAAGTAGATTTAACATATATAAAATATATATAACAATTAAAACATAAAAAACACATATAATACGTAGAAAATATTTCAAATAGACTCATATGCATAAAACACACCAAAATAGGACCTAAATGCAATATTTCAAAGTAATAAGTAAGGCAATTCCATTAACTTTCACTCTTAAGTTCAACAAAATGAGTTGCACCCTTTTGTAGTACTAGATAATGACATTAACAACAAACACAACATAAAGTAAATAATACTAAATCATAAAAGAAAAATTAAAAATCCTATTTGTGTTAAGAAAACTTCCCTTTTAGGTAGCAAAAGCCTTCCCATGCCTCCAAAAGCATCCATAAACCCTGAACCAAATTCAACAAATTTTAAATAAAGAAAAGTAAGAATATCGGGTTGCCTCCCAATCAGTGCTTGTTTATAGTCATTAGCTCGACTTTGTGATGCATCTCTTAAGCTCCAATTGAATCAAGGTAGTGAACCGTTTCAATGTGATTCAATTCACCACCATAATAAGGCTTCAAACGATGTCCATTGACCTTGAATGCATGACCACCCCTATGTTCAAGTTCAATTGCTTCGTGAGGGAATATGTGCAACACCTTAAATGGTCCAGTCTATCTTGAACGTAGCTTTCTGAGAAACAACTTCAATCTAGAATTATATAACAAAACTTGTTGGCCCAGATAGAACTCCTTCTTTCTGATGCTAGAATCGTGCCAAGCTTTGGTCCTTTCCTTGTATAATTTAGTATTTTCATATGATTGGAACTGTAATTCCTCAAGTTCAGATAACTGTAGTAATCGTTTCTCACATGCTGACAAAAGATCAAAGTTCAAAGCCTTAATTGCCCAATATGCTTTATGCTCAAGTTCAATCGGGAGATGACAAGCCTTACCAAACACTAATCTATGTGGAGACATGCTAATAGGAGTCTTAAATGCAGTTCTGTATGCCCATAATACATCATCGAGCTTCTTAGACCAATCTTTCCTAGAAGCTCCAATAGTTTTCTCTAAAATCTACTTTAATTCCCTATTAGAAACCTCTACTTGTCCACTTGTTTGTGGATGGTAAGGTGTAGCTACCTTATGGTGTACACTATACTTAGCTAACAATGCTTCAAATGGTTTGTTTTAAAAATGACTTCCATGTTAGTAATAGTGCCCTAGACCTATTGTATAGACGTGGTATTTTAACTACTAACAAAGATTGAATTCATTATTATCATAATTTGCATATTTATTATATAATAATGTCCTTGAATAATAGTATTAATTATTCTAAATATCCCTAATCGATTATTGTTATGGGAATAACAATGAATTAAGATTAGTATGAAGTTTGATTGATATTCATGAGATGAATATGTGTATGAGATACAAATCAAATTCATATATATTTGTTGAGAACAAATATTGGACCGACCCACTTTGAGATTACTACATGGATTAAAGTCATAAGTTAACTCTAATAGTTGTGTCATTAAATCCTTAGACCTGAAATTACTATGGTTCTCAACATGGGGATTATTATGTTTTGACATAATCAAACATTGTCCTTAACAGAATGATTATAAAGATTATGATTGAGCATAATAAGAATCATGTAGTGAGATATAAGTAATTGAGATGAAATTTGTCCCTCTTATTATGAGAGAGATATCTTTGGACCCCTTGATAATTGAGACTGAGAAATACATGGCCGTGCTCAAATGAATTGATAGAGATCAACATCATATGTTTAGTCAGTTTAATTGGGTTTCGAGAAATTAAAGATTGAACGATATAAGATTGACTTGATCCATGCCTTATATTCAATCAAGATATTGTGAGACAAAAGGATTGTGTCATGGGCTATATTAAGGTTGCCTCGGATTATGAGCTTTTCATTTAACTTGGGTAGTCATAATTGCTAGAGGCCACTTATGACTTATGGGCTCAAAATGTGATTTAGGCCTACTGCCAACATTAATTGAACTTATAGGGTCACTCACTAAGAACGAACTAGAATGGTTATGGTTTATTCTTGTCTAGATTCAATTTACCTTATGGGCAATGATTTTCCAAGCAAAAGAATTACTCTTTGTAGTAATTTAAAATAATAAGATTATTTTAAATTACAAATAATAATTAATTAATTATTATTTAAATTCAATTTTTAATTTGAGAAAATTTAAATTGTAACATATGACTAATTAGTTATTGAAACGTTCAGGACGTTTCTCCAAGAGTGAAGCCTAGCCTGAGGTTCCCCTGAGATTGTTTGGTCACCGGAGTTAGCCGCTGTGAGTCCCCTGAGGTAGCCTGCACAGAAAAGTGAAAGACTTGGGGTGGTCCCCGGGGTCTGACTCCGATGCTTAAGTTAGAGATATTCTCTTGAGAGTTATGAATGTACTAGAATGAAAGTATGATACCTGATACCCTGGATGGCAGGGGTTTATATAGTGGTAGGAACAATCCCCTTGAGCCCAGGAATCCTTGTCCTAATAGGCTTTGGAGTCCTCCTTCACTGTAGTGAGTCAGAGTCCCCCTAGGATTAGGAACCCTCCTTGTGATGAGAGTCCCCCTTGACTTAGGATTCAAGGTATCAGGACATATAATGGGCTAACGTGAGCCTAACATAAAGGAGTGATTCATATCACAAGTCCCCCCTAACAGTGCTAATGTCAAAGACTTAGCTTGAGGGTGATTTCGTTCTTTAGCGAACCGTCGTGCAGTAACGCTTCTTTTGAACAACGGCGAACCCGTAGATATCTATATTTAATGAGAATCACCTCTTCTTAACATGTCTCTTTTGAAAGATCAGTGTTATATGGGCGAGTGTCAGAGAGTACCAGAGACTGCAATAAACGTGAAATGGCTGTAGTTAACACCTGTCCCATTAAGTAGTCACGTCTGTGCAGTTTCCTAGATGAGTCTGTCCACATCTGTTCAGTTACCTTTATGATTTCAAAAACAATCAAACTTCTCTCTCACCTTTCACATTCTTAGACAAAGCATTTCTAAATTTCTTTATTTTCTCCTTTATCGATCCTCTTCTCCCCTGCCGGCAACGACGATCATCAAAACATCAGCGCTCTGATCACCATTTATCCTCCAACACACCACCGTTTCTACTGCTATCGTCAGGCCATCTGTCGAACCAGTCGAAACGCTTCGATAATCACAATAAGCCCTTTCTCTTTCATTCTTTCATTCACTTTTGTGGTCAATGAGATTTGTGTTGATGCTCTCGATGCACTTAGTACGTTCTGGAACTTGTTTATGTTGCCCATTGCCGATATATTATGTTTCATTACGATATCCGTTTGCAATTAATCAATTGCCCTTAGCTCAATTAATCAATTGCCCTTAACTTTAGGGCTGGTTTATATGCCTTCCTCATATTTGACAAAATGTTTGCCTGAAAGTGCATCTATGGATGTATGTCATTTGTTACGATAATTGTGAGTCCTCTTTAATCTGATAATTGTTTGTTTGGGACTTTGTCTGGGTAGGACTTAGGCTGTTCATGGTGATTCCATCTTTTTACATATCAACCTCTTCATCTTCCACATCAACCCCCCAGGGCAGACCATCTGTTGTTTCAATTTCCTCTAATTCATCCAACAGTGTCAACCAAAACAATCATCCAAGGTCACACCCTCAGGCGAACACGTCAACATCTCAAAATACTTATAGCACTATAAACCCCAAACCGTTAAAAGCAGTTCGCCCATTCATTTAATTAGATGATAAGCCTTACAACCCAATAGACAGTGAGCCTGAGTCATCTAGCTGTAGTTATAGTACTGCAGAAGTCACCCCTAAACCTTTTCCTACTCCAGGCCTTAAAATTAAACATATGGCCCATAAACAGCCTAAGGATACAGTGGATCTCCACCGCGCCAAACAATTTGAGGATGAATTGGATATGTTCGCCACTAGGTATGGCGGGCTCCCAGAGGGTTATTCAGTGAGGTTACTCAGGGAAGGGAGCTTCGCCAACCAAACTCTAGGCCCCAATGAACAAATAGTTTATAAGGAGTCTATGGAGAGTGGTCTTAGGTTCCCTTTAGATGCTACACTTCAAAAAATTTTAGAAACCGAAAAATGTCCGTTGGCTCGCCTTCACCCAAACGCCTACAAGCTATTCACCGCCATGTCAATTCTTTGTCAACCAAAAGGCTACCTCCTTACCCCCGAAATCTTCCTAAATGCATACAGCGTAGTGGAGAGAGTAGGAACTTCTGAATATGTCACCTTTCAGGTGATTAAGAAGAGATTTAAAGGTCTTAAGAACCATTTAAAAGGGTGGTGAGACAACTTTTTCATAGTCACCTGTGAAGGAGGGTGGGGACAGATCCCCAATAGCTGGTCTACTCCTCTCAAGAAACCTAAATGGGTGAGGACGTTAGCCAGCACCTCTGTGGAGGTCGCCCAATTCTTGTTTGAACTCCCAAAAGTCCATCTTGAAACCCTTCTTAAAAAACACCTTTATAGAGAGGATTATACCCCTAAGACCAGAACCTTTGGCCCATAATTAGCGGATGAATCTGAGGAGGATTCTGAAGGGGAAGAAACCAGCATAGGAGCTGAAGCTTGCGAACCCAGCCTTTCACCATCCAATGGTATTTATACTTTTCTCCCTTTTACTTATACAATGGTATCTCAGAAGCAACCCTCCGAGGTGAGCGGGAAGAGAAAAAGACTGGTGAAGGTGGGAATAAAGGCTGCAGCTACAAAAAGGAAGACCCGCTCTCAGTTATTGGAGACTGTTAATGATGGATCCTCTGGCTCTGAAGGTTTATGCTCAAGAATGGGTGGACGAGCTGGGAAATCCCACCGTCAAAGATAATAGAGTTGTCACCCTGATTAACAGAGAAATTAGCCTTCCAGCTGACATGGAAGGTCTTTGAGGGCGGACGCACAACTCACTCGCCTTGTAGGTTCAGGAGCACATGCTTTCAGTAAGTTTTTGTTTCATATCTGATATCTTCTTCTTTTCTTCTTTATATTCTAAGTTGCTGACTTTTTCTCATGTATTCTTTTCAGACGCTGAACCTTTTTTGAACAATGAAATATAAGTATCAGGCGAAGCGTTCAGCTCACAAGAGAGCAGTGAAAGATGTGCAAGCTCAGGTTCAAGCCGTCGTGGATAAGGCGATTGCTGGGGCGGATGCTGAGCTGAAGAAGGAGCAGGATATAATGAAGCACATCAAAGAAAAGTGCAACAAGGAAAAAGCTGATCTCGAAGCCCAGTTGTAATTATTAATGGAGAAGGCGAATCGGTTAGAGAAGGAGAACGCCGACTTGAGGGCGAGTGTTGAGCCTTTACAGGCTAAAGTTACTCAACTTGAGGATGAAAGTGCTCTCCTAAGGCGCTCCGTTGGTGGAACGCTCATCAAGTATCGGGAAAAGCTTTGAGAGGCTGCACAACGTCAATTTCCTCGCTCCGACTTCTCGTTTATAAACACCATCTTCCCTGATGAAGATGATGTGGATGAGTGATCATCCTTGATTATTTTCTTTATCTTCTTTGAACAATTCATGTATCTGTCTTTGTGAAATATTAAAACAGCTTTTTTATTTAATTGAATATTTCTTCATTCACCTTGTCTTGATCTGGAATCTTTTTATATAATGGCTCTTGTCCACTCGCCTTTATTTCTGTTGAACTTCTCTTATGCTTCTATTATGCATTGAAGATCACCATAGTTGTTAAATATATTGCCTTTAGATAACCCAAGGTCTTTGTTGGCCTTAGCTATTAAGGTCTTTTTGTTCTTCATTAATTATATCCCTACATTAGGGGCTTAGTAGTATTTGTTGTTAAGAAGTCGCCTCAAATTAATAACTGCCTCTATTATGAAAGGGTCTTGAATATAGCTTCTTATGTGTTTGCCTTAGCATATAAGGTCTTTATTTCTCATGAGATTGATTGTGCCTCAATCTTGAAGGTCTTATTTGCTTATTAGGTCACCCCTTAATAAGGGATCACCTGTAGCTGATAACTACCTTTGTCATGAAAGATCTTTATAGTATATTTGCCTTAGCGTATAAGGTCTTTTTATTTTCCCAGTGGGATTTGTCATGCCTCAGCGTGAGAGGTCTTAATATGCTGTTTTGGCCATAAGTCACCCGTTTGAAGGAGCTCGCCATATTTTGCCTTTATTACGAAAGGTCTTTTTATGTTGTATCAAGCTAGATTTTAGTGAATGACAACTTTATTGAACTTCTGGGGGATTTGAGCTAGGCTCCCCCTCGCCTTACACTTCCTTGTTTATTTAAATAAAAGGAAAGAAAAACTTAAATAAAAAATAGATAGGCACCTCAATTGCTATCAGAGGTCTTGTTGTCCCAACTGCTATGAGGGATATGGACTCGCCTTAGCTATTGTAAAGTCTTTTCTAGTGATGGAATTTTCTGAGGTGTTCCACGTTCAATGATCTAGGGATTTCTTCCCCTTCAAGTGTTTTAAGCTTGTAAGCGCCTTTGCTAATGACTTTGGCTATTTGATAGGGACCTTCCCAATTATCATGTAGCTTGCTAGTTTCTTGTGTGGATACTTCACTCTTTCTAAAGACAAGCTCCCCTTCTTCAAATTTTCTTTCTCGGACTCGCCTATTATGAAATCGTGCCATTTTTAGTTGGCATGCCATCATTCTCAAATATGCATGTTCTTGCCTTTTTGGCAACAGGTCTAAATTTACTCGGAGCTCTTGCTCATTAATGGGCATGAGTTCTTCAGTTCTAAAGTTTCGTTCCCCTATTTCTACAGGGACCACCGCCTCTAATCCATAACAAAGGGCGAATGGTGTTTCGCCTGTGGGATCTCTTGGAGTTGTTCTATAGGACCATAGAACATTGAATAGATGGTCCTCCCAGCTGGTTTTTTCCTGCTCTAACCTTTTCTTTAGTCCTTGAAGAATGATCCTGTTAGCGGACTTCGCCTGTCCATTAGTCTGAGGATGATGAATTGAGGAGAATTTTTGCTCAATTTGTAAAGCTTTGCAAAAGTTCCTGAATGGTAGGGAGGTGAATTGTGTGCCATTATCTGTAATGAGAGTGTGGGGGATCCCAAACCTGTATATAACCTCTTTGAAAAAGAAGTCTTGGACCCTTTGAGATGTGATTGTTGGGACTGCTTCTGCTTCAATCCACTTAGTAAAGTGGTCAATCGCCATAATTAAGAATTTCTTCTATGCCTTGGCTATGGGGAATGGACCGAGGATGTCCATCCCCCATTGAGTGAATGGCCATTCACTCCCAATTGGGGTCATCTTTTCTGCTGGCCTATGATGTATGTTGGCGTGAAATTGACATGCCTCACATTTGGACACTAGATTCTTATTTTCTCTTTTTATGGTGGGCCAATAGTATCCTCTTAGGATCACTTTTCTGGTGAGCACATTAGCCCCTTCATGGGCAGCTCCTATTCCCTCGTGAATTTCTCTTAAAATGTAATCTGCTTTCGTTTCACTTAGGCATTCAAGCCAAGGCTGGCTTTTGGACCTCTTTCTCAATTCCCCTTCTTTATAAGCGTATTCGGTGGCTTTCTTCATTAGCCTTCTAGATTCTCTTGGATCATTTGGTAGGATGCCATTTTCCAAGTATTGGACAATTGGTTCCATCCATCCTCTGTTATCTTCAACTGGTAGGATATTGGCCTTGGCGATGCTAGGATACTTTATCTCTTCAATCAATACATTAGGGATCACCGTCCCCTTCGCTGCCATCTTTGTGATGTTATCTACCCCCTGATTTTCTATTCTAGGGATTTGTGATATTCTCCACTGGCCATCATTCCTTTTTTCTCCCTTTGTAATGAGTTGCTTTACCATGTAGACGTATTTGGTCATATCCTCATTAGTTTGGAAAGTGCAAAACACTTGGTTCACAACCAGCTGTGAGTCACTATAAATTTCTAAATCTGTGATGCCTATCTCCAGGGCAATTTGTAACCCTAAAATGAAGGCTTCATATTCAGTCACATTATTGGAACTGGCAAACCCTACTTTGGCTGCGTATTTGATTTCTATCCTGTTTGGTCCTTTGATTAAGATGCCAATACCTGCCCCTGCTGAGCAGATTGCGCCATCTACCATAAGTTTCCATGGGGAAATTTCTCTGGGGGCCATGGGTTCCCCTGGCGTCATCTCTGCCATGAAATCTGCCAATACTTGGGCCTTTAGTGCTTTTCGTGGTTCGTAAGTGACTCCTAAGCTCTCAATATGGATCGCCCATTCTGCGATTCGCATTGAGGCCTCTGCCTTTTGTAATACCTTTCTCAAGGGGCTGTCAGTTCTGACTACCACTGGGTGTGCTTCGAAATAATGCCTTAGCTTTTGTTTTGCTATTAATAGTGCAAAGGCTAGTTTTTCTAACTTCGGGTAATTGAGCTCAGCTTCATGTAATACTTTGCTGATGTAATAGATAGGTAACTGTTCACCGTCTTCCTCCCTTATAAGTACTGCTGCCACTGTTTCCTCCGTGGTGGCTAAGTAAAGGTACAGGGTTTCACCTTCTATTGGCTTGCTCAGTAATGGGGGAGATGTCAAGAATGTCTTGATTTCTTGGAAGGCCTTTGAGCAATCATCTGACCATTGAAAGTTTTTGGGATCTTTCAAGGTTTTAAAGAATGAAAGGCATCGTTTAGCCGAACATGATATGAATCGTCTTAGAGCGGTGATTTGCCCGTTGAGTTTTTGAACCTCATTAAGTATTTTGGGCGGTTCCATGTTGATAATCGCCTGGATCTTATCAGGGTTAGCCTCGATCCCTCTTTGAGACACCATGAAACCCAGGAACTTACCTGACTTAACCCCAAAGATGCACTATTTTGGGTTTAACTTAAGGTTGAATCTTCTGAGAATTTCCAAGACTTCTCTCAAGTCTTTCGGATGCTCCTCTGCTCGCCTTGATTTGATGATCATGTCATCCACATAGATCTCTACATTTCTGCCTATATTTTCTTTAAACATCTTGTTGACCATCCTTTGAAAGGTGGCTCCTGCATTCTTTAAGCCAAAAGGCATCTTATTGTAGTAATACGTGCCTTCATGAGTGGTGAAGGCGGTTTTAGCTTCATCTGGTTTGTGCATTGGTATCTGGTGGTAT
>CANYLF010435542.1:0-14593 GCA_948193215.1 Bocquillonia castaneifolia
TTCTTCCTCTCTTCTTCTTATTTTCCTTTTCTTATACAAACCACCATTAATGGAGTTTTCAAGCTTTGGGTTGGAGAAAATAAGAAAAGATGGAAGATTTTAACTAGCAAATAGAGTAATTGAGGTTTAGAAGATGATTGAGGTAAGTAATTGTGGATTATGGATTTTTATTATATTAGGGTTTATGTAGAATTTGGGGGTTTTTGATTAGAATTTCATAATTATGTAATTAATACATGTGGGAAGGAATATTGAGTAGTAATTGTGTGTTTAGACATGGATTTGACATTGAATTGTTTGTTGAATGGAATATTGTGTTTAGGGGAGTTCCAAAAGGAAGGAGTTTGAGAAGGAAGGCTTAAATTGGTTGTCCTACATGTTTGTAAGTATTTAATTGATTAATTTTGAGTATATTAATTGAAAATTGCTATGTTTGCTTGATTGCTATGTTATTGGATTGAATTATGTATTGAATTGTTGATAGAGTGATATTGGTTGAGCTTTGAAGTTTTGAAATGATGATTTGATGATATATTGATTGAATTGCAAAGTTGTGAGTTGGTTGTGATGAGTAATGTGATAATTGTGATGAGAATTTGTGAATTGTGGTGGAATGATGTGCAATTGAGATTGTGATTGTGATTGTGAATGGAAATGGATGACTCTTGGGGAATGTGGGATGTGTGTGATCGGGAAAGCTGAGCCGGGCGGATAACTACCCGTATGTGTGAGATGGCGAGACTGAGCCGGGCGAATAGTCTTATCGGTGGCCACCTAATTGTTAATTGTGAAATGTGAAATGATATGAGAAAAAGAAATGAAATGTGAGGAAATGTGAGGTTGAGTCATCCGAGCTTGATTTGATGAGATTGTTGTGACTTGAGATTGGTTGATGGCTTGTGAGGATGATTTGGTTATGAATTGCCTTGAATGAGAATTATCTTGATTGATCTTGGAAGGTGTTCAAATGGTGTGATTGGATTTGATTGTACGTTTTTATGTATGAAGTATGTGATGTTTATGTGTTTGAGTAGTTTTGGCTTAATATATGCCTGATTAGTTGATTAAATGCTTATTGAGTTGCCAGCTCACCCCCTTGGCATCATTTTTCATGTTGAAGATAGAAGTTTATGTGCATTGCAATAGAAATTCAGGTTGGCCAGTGGATAAAGAACATTTTGTTCATTTGGTTTGCAAACTATATATGTATGTATTTGGTTTGAGTTGGTGATTGACAAGTATGTGTAATAAACTATTTGATATGTTTATATATGTGTAAATTGGAGTAAATGTTTGTATAAAGTTGATTTTCGGTCAATGTATGTTGATGGAATTTTTAATATTCTTTGTTTATAAATATTATTGTATTTTAAAGTTTGAAAAGTTTGTACTATATATAAATTGATTTTGAGCTTGTTGGAGTATGTTTTTACAGGGGAAAGTCAAAATTTCTGTTTTAAAACTGTGATTCTTGGGGAATTGTTTCGTTTAGAGATTTTTAGCTTAATAACGATCGTTGTTAGGTTAACAACGATCATTGTTGTTTTAACAACGAGCTCGTTGTTGATTCCCATGAGGTCGTGTGATTTACTGGAACTTTTGGGCATTTTTCATGGTTTTAACAACGATCACTGTTCAACCACAACGATCTTTGTACATTTGACAACGATCGTTGCTTATTCAACAACGATCATTGTTACCCCCTGTTTTTGTGATTAAAAAATTTTGGAAGGGAGTTTTAATTGACTTTTAATTTATGATTGATTACTATTATTATTTATTGTATTCCTTAATATATTGTTTTATTTCCGGGTTGTTTCAGTTTTTTTAGCATTTGAGGTTGAAGCCTCATTAAATCTTAAATCATGCCTCGCAAGGGGAGTTCTTTGAGACTCCAAAAAGGTATCAAGATTCTCCTTACCCTTGTGAAACTTGGAGATGGATTCTCTCAATTCCTTTACCTCATTTTTCAATGAGTTATTCTTTTTGGCAAGAGTCTCCATTGAAGAGATTTTGGATTGAGAGGCAATTAGTTGACCTTTAAGCTCCCCTTAGGAATGCTTAAGTGCCTCTACTTGTGCTCTTAGGAAGCTTATCTCCTTATCACTCTCTACATATTTCTTTTGCGCTTCTACCATTTGAGTATGGTAGAGAGTACATTGGGAGTTAAGTTCCTTGAGCAGATCAATAGGGTCATCCTCATCATCACAATCGGAAGTATAAGAGGAAGAAAGAGATAGGTTAGAAGCATGTACCTCAGAGGATGAATCATCAATTGCCATGAATTCAAGATTGGCTTTTTAATGTCCACTTTCACTCTCACTCTAACTTTCTTGTTGAGATGAGCAAACACTATCTTCATTTTCATCTCAAGTAGCACTAAAGCCCTTCTTGTGTTTGTTGTTGAGAGTAGGACAATCCGGTTTGATATGTCCTTTCTTGCCACATTCAAAGCATCGCATGGATGATCCTCTTTTCTTCATTTCTTTGTTTCTTCTTCTCTTCTCTTTGCCTTGGCTTGATGATCCTTGTCTTGCTTTAATCATCTTGATGACTCTCTTAGAGAGCATTACTAATTGTTCCTCGATTGGAACACCCTTGGCATCTTCCTTCTTTAGCTCATAATTTTGCTCTTATGTGGATTTAAGAGCAAGACTCTTCTTCTTCTCTTCTTTCTTGGATGACTCACTAGCTTCTAGCTTTTCATCCTCATCAAGGTTCATCTCATAGATCAAGAGACTACCTATGAGTTCATCCGTTCACATGGTGGTGAGGTATTTAGATTCTTCTATAGATGTGATCTTGCCTCAAACTTCTTTCTTGGAAAGGATCTCAAGATCTTCTTGTTTACCTCCCACGGGCTATATATCTTTCCAAGCTTCATTAGCCCTTCCACCAAAGCTAGAAGTCGGTTGGTGAGAGTAATGACATTCTCATCGGCTAACCTTTTGAAGGTTTCATATTGGTAGACAAGAAGCTCTATCCTCTTATTCTTGACATCAGTTGTGCCTTCATGATAGTTTGCCAATGTCTTCCAAATGGCATGGGTGGTTGTACAATGTTGAATCCTAGCACACTATTCTCTTGATAAAGAACCAAGAAGAATGGCCATGGCTCTATGATTCTTACCATTGCTCTTCTTATGTGCATCCACCCAGTTCTTCCTATCAAGGGTTGTTGTCACCTCCCCTATTGTTGTAGTTGGTGGAGTCCATTCTACAAGGATTTGATCCTAAACATCGATTTTGTCACTATTCAAATAGCATTGCAAATGTAACTTCCAATAAGGATAGTCACTTCCAGTGAAGTACGGTCTCAAACTAGAAATACCTTCACCCATAGACATCTTGATGATCTTTTACTCCTAACTTGTCCTACGTCCACTCTCCTAAAGACCTCTTTGGGTTTCCACTAACTACAATAGTGATACAAGGGATTTCAAGGCTATCCCAAACCTTTACAATGAGTTTTACCTAAGGCTCACTCACAAACCCTAGTATTTCCAAGAGGCTAACACCAAACCTTTACAATGAGTTTTACCCAAGGCTCACTCACAAACCCTAATGTTTACAAGAGGCTAACACCAAACCTTTACAATGAGTTTTACAAATGGCTAACTCACAACCAACCTTAGTGTTTCCCCAACTCACAAAGAATTCACAAAAGTACAATGGATAACTAATTCACCCAACTAAAGCAATAAATGCTCTAGAGTTCTAGCTACCTAAAACCAAACAACCAATTAATTACAAATGATTAAGAAATAAAATTACAAGAGTTTGGATATCAAAAAATTAATGTTCTTATTTTAAGAACATTTATGATGGGTATTTATAGCCAAAATACCAAAAACTAGCTGTTAGAAACAACCCTAAAGGTGTCTCTAACGTCTAGTTACTTTTGCATTTAATGCACTGAAAACTGTCAGATCGCGGGCGCAAGATTGATGGTCGTGGGCGCGATTCTTCCAACGGCTAATTTTTTTAGAGACTTCCTTGAATGTTGCGGGGGCGACATCTTCAATCGCGAGCGCGAAATCACTGGGCAGAGGATGCCTTTGAGAATGGCTTTCTGTTTGACCAAATCGCGGAGGTGATTTAGTGAATCGCGGACGCGATCTCAATGACCAGAAAATCCTTCAAAAATGGACTCTCTATTTCTCAAATCGCGGGTGCGATTTGATGAGTCACGGGCGCGACCTCAGAGTACAGAAGCCTTCCAAGTTTTCACCAAAAATCCTGGGTGCGATAACCATTTCGCGGGCGAGATATGTCCCAAGTCACGAGGGTGATCCTTATGTCGTGGGCGCGATTTAATGCCACGGACGCGATTTCCTTTGTCCCGAGCGCAATTTACAAGAATAGTCCAAAAACAAGTTTGATAGAAAACCTACACACTTAGGAACTTTATTAGACAAAGATAAAGGGTTGTTAAACTCAAAATGAGATGGATTGATGCCACTAAGGCCAACAAGAAGGAATCAGACTTAGTCTTAAAAGCTTATAGAAACGAGAAGGCAAAATGAATTTCAGACTGAAGGAACAAAGAGTCCAAACTAATGTTCAAGCTTTTGGAATCTAGAAGAAAGACTGAGTCTCAGGCTGACAAGACCAAGGAGTATAATAATTTCTTTTGTAACCTTTTCTTCTAGAATATATGTAGGGATGATTGAGAGAATGCATTGTTACATCCATGCGTCATTTTCTATGCATTCTAGAAAGATCCAAAAATAGTCAGCATATAGAGACAAATCTGTTATTTCTGGCAGCTAGGAAAAGACAGAATTTGTTATGCATGTTTCCTTGTTTTATGGAGAATATTATTCTTCCATTTTTCTGTTGCATTGTTCTTGTTGTCTCATAGTGAATAGCTGTCTCTGATAACCGAGTTTCATTCTATATGTTTTAATGGTTTTTAATTCCATTCCTTATATATTTGAGTGGTTTTAGCATCTATATTTGTTATTTATTGTTAACTTACAGTATTAGGGGAATTTGAGTTCATTTAGAGCATAAATCGTGTAATTCCTTTATCTTTGCATCTTACAAGTGCCTATCTAATTTCTTCATGGTTAGTATGTTCTCAATGGTAATTTATACTTGTTTGGGTGTGAAATCATTTTAGGTATGGAGTTTTAAGAGTTTAGAAGCTAAAGGCAATAATTGAGATTTAGAGCTTAAAGGAGCTAATTTGTGGTTTTGTAAATCGGCCAACTTTGAGAGCTTGGAGCATTTGATGTGGAAAGAGTTTTGAGTTGAAAAGCTCCAGATCATAAGTGGGTTGAATTTACTTTCATTTGCAAAAAGAATCAGATCAATTGGTGCTAGAATGAACGAGATGCAAGCTAAACTCCGAGAAGTACTTCAAAAGCTATCTCAGATGTAGTACTGAAATGTCAAGGGGATTTATAATACTAAAACGATGGAATTATAAAAATGTCAAAACATAGAAATTAAATTAGACTTTTTGAACTTGGGTTTAGGCTCAATAATTTCTCAATTTGGAGTTCCAACGACAAAGATATGCCCTTTGCAAGTTAGGCCATATGCTGGATCTTTGGAGGCGAAAATTGGCAAAGTTTACCCAAGAAAACAGTAGTGGAGCAGACCTGAACCAGACCTAGAAGGTAGCAAACACCCAGGCCCGGTTCAGATGATTGAAAACTGATTTTTGGCCGACTTCTAGTAGTTTTTTTAGGGTATTTTTGGAGAAACACTATATATACAACCCTTATAACCCTTAGCCACAACTTTGGCTTGTTTTATTTCACTTAGGAAACATTGAAAAGCTTAAAAAAACACCATTGTTCAAGGATTCAAGATTTTTTTGCAAGGATTGAAGGAGATTGAAGATTTATTTCATCTTTCAAAACTAAGTTTTCATTTCCTTGAATCTATCTATCTTTTAATTATGTTTATTTTTGTTATTATTGTTTGTTTGTTTGTTTTTATTATGTTTTGGAACTAAATCTCATACTATAGTGATGGATGTTATCTAGTAGGGGGTAATTTAATTATCAATATTTTGAATTGCTATTTTAATATAGTTTTTCTTGTTTTCTTCATTTAATTCGATTTCTAAGAGCTTCATGACATATTTCTTGATTGATCACCTAGATCTATGTTCTTAGGATTTATAATTGAATCGACGGATTGTTATAAACCGGATTTGAAAATTGAGCTTGTTTAGATGTTAATACGGACACAGCAATTAACCTAAGCTTGATTTAAAGATTTGCTTAATGGGTTCAATTAATTGTTGGAATTGCATTGACAGATTAGCAATTTAGTTTAATTGAATACATTTTTCTACCTCGACGGAGGATTAAAATACTTTTGAAAAGTCTTGCTTAAATGAATTTGATTGATAATCGAGTTACCCCTCTAGATGAAATCCTGAACTCTAGTGCTTGTTTTATTATGTTTGTATTGTTTTAAATTATTTTTAGTTAATTTAATTTCTTTACTTTAATTTATTGTTTAATTTAGTTTTTAAAATTACTTCAAAATCAAAAAAAGGTTATTCGTTTTTACTTTAATTGTTTATGTGTTTTAACTTAATCAAACTATTGTTAAACGATTGTCCTTGTGGATTCGACCTCGTACTCCCTGTTTATTACTACGATAGACACGTGCACTTGTGGCAGCCTGTCAAGTTTTTAGCACAGTTGTCGGGGAAGTATGCATGGATTTAATGATTTTAAGTGTTAATTCTATTTGCTTGAGGACAAGTAACAGCTCAAGTATGGGGGAATTTGATAACCGAATTTTATTCTATATGTTTTAGTGGTTTTTAATTCTATTCTTTAAACATTTGAGTGGTTTTAGCATCTATATTTGTCATTTATTGTTAACTTACAATATTAGGGGAATTTGAGTTCATTTAGAGCATAAATCGTGTAATTTCTTTATCTTTGCATCTTACAAGTGGCAATCTAATTTCTTCATGGTTAGTATGTTTTCAATGGTGATTTATACTTTTTTTGGGTGTGAAATCATTGTAGGTATGGAGTTTTAAGAGTTTAGAAGCTAAAGGCAACACTTGAGGTTTAGAGCTTAAAGGAGATAGTTTACGGTTTTACGAATCGGCCAACTTTGGGAGCTTGGAGCATTTGATGTGGAAAGAGTTTTGAGTTAAAAAGCTCCAAATCATAAGTGGATTGAATTTACTTTCATTTGCAAAAAGAATCAGATCAATTGGTGCTAGAATGAAGGAGATGCAAGCTAAATTCCGGGAAGTACTCCGAAAGCTGTCTCAGATGCAGTACTGAAATGTCAAGGGGATTTTGGGCACTAAAATGATGGAATTATAAAAATGTCAAAACATAGAAATTAAATTAGACTTTTTGAACTTGAGTTTAGGCTCAATAATTTCTCAATTTGGAGTTCAGACGACAAAAATATGCCCTTTGCAAGTTAGGCCATCTACTGGATCGTTGGAGGTGAAAATTGGCAAAGTTTACCCAAGAAAATAGAAGTGGACCGGACCCGAACTGGACCTAGACCGGAGCAAACACCCAGGTCCGGTTCAGATGCATGAAAACTTATTTTTGGCCTACTTTTAGTAGTTTTTTACGGTTTTTTAGGGTATTTTTAGAGAAACACTATATGTACAACTCTCATAACCCTTACCCACAACTTTGGCTTGTTTTATTTCAGTTAGAAAACATTAAAAAGCTTAGAAAAACACCATTGTTCAAGGATTCAAGATTTTTTTGCAAGGATTGAAGGAGATTGAAGATTTATTTCATTTTTCAAAACTAAGTTTTCCTTTCCTTGATTCTATCTATCTTTTAATTATGTTTATGTTTGATACTATTATTTGTTTGTTTATTTTTATTATGTTTTGGAACTAAATCTCCTACTAGAGTGATGGATGTAATCTAGTAGGGGGTGATTTAATTATCAATGTTTTGAATTGCCATTTTAATATAGTTTTTCTAGTTTTCTTCATTTAATTCGATTTCCAATAGGTTAATGACATATTTCTTGATTGATCACCTAGATGTATGTTCTTAGGATTTATAATTTAATCAACGGATTGTTATAAATCGAATTTGGTAATTGAGCTTATTTAGACGTTAATACGGACACGGCAATTAACCTAAACTTGATTTAAAGATTCGCTTAATGGATTTAGTTATTTTAATCAGTGTGCATCGATAGATTAGCATAGTTGGTTCAATTGAATACGTTTTTCTGCCTTGACGGAGTCGAAAAGTAGTTAAAACGATTGTCCCTGTGGATTCGACCTTGTACTCCTATTTTATTACTACGATAGACCATGTGCACTTGCGGGAGCCTATCAAATTCTCCACTCCTTTCTTATAAAATTATTATTATTATTATTGTTATTAGTATTATTAAATAATATAAATTAAATATAAAGAAACTTTGAATAAATTAATTATCCAAATATTAAAATACCAATTCTTATATTTATACTCTTTTAAAGTCTCTAATAATGAAGTAAGACACAATTGAACTACTTTAATGATTACTAATTATAAATTAAATTTCTAATCTCCAAATAATAATTTAAAGAGAATATATATAGAAATAATGTAGTAACAAAATTCTTTTAGATTTAAATTAAAATTTATAAACAAAATCCATACGAAAACAATATCGTATAATAAATTGGATATTTAAAAATACAATGGAGAACTTTTATTAAGAAGAAAATATAAATTCTCTATCGAAAATTTAAAACCCGAATGAAAAATTAATTTGTCAAAAATCCACAAAATACTAGATATTACAATAAAATAAATGAAAATCTCTATTATTTAGAAAATCTAAATTTCTTCTTAAAATTTGAAATGCAGTAGAAATTTAATTCATAAAATAAATCCGAGGTATTACAATAAATTAAATGGTGTAATGAGTCAAATATAACGACAAAGTATTAGAAGTTTAATCAATACTAATAAATAAGTAAATAAAGAGGTTTATAATGATTAGTAACAAAATTTCATATAATAACATGGATGGTGTTTGAATAGAAATGAAATAACTATATCCTTATTAATATGAAATGTTATCTCAAGTTATCAATATATGTTTACATACATACATACATACATACATACATATATACATGGGTTTAATAATTTTATTAGTTATAGTTATGATCATTTTGTGTTGTGGAATTGATTAGACATAAATTGTAGTTTCAGGACCTGATTCAATTTGGATTGGTTGTGAGATACTAGAATGTGTGTTTTTAATTACAGGTTGGTCCTAAGAAATTAGGGAGACAATCCTATGATAAAGGATGTTTTGTAGATCGTGTTGGTAGATAATCTAGAGTTTAGAATGCTATAATCCATTCCTATTTTCTTTCCTAATGAAAAATTCATTTTATCTAGATTGTTTGAGTTAATTGGTTTAAGGAGATGCAAGCCTAGAACAGTAGAATAGACAAAAGATAAGAATTTATAAAATTTGTGTGTTAATATCATATTTATAATATGCATAGATAAATTGCATGCCATTATATATTTGTTTAATTATTTATTTTGAATCATAAATGATATATTTACTATGAGTGATCATATATATATATATATATATATATATATATATATATATATAAAGTATATGTATATGATTATTAAGTTATTACGTATTTGATTGTTATGATGCGTTTGTGATTGTGAATGATTGGAGGTTAGTCATGGGACGAGCCACTTGGTGGGTGTCATTAAGCTGTGTGCATACATGAGTCAGGTATAAAGAGAATATAATTGGATATGGTTGGGGTGGATTTTTTATGTGTGTTTCGAGCGCCAATCATATTAAATTATATTGATTGGAGTATCTCTGGGGTGGATTGATAAGATGTGTCTCGATCGCTAGAGATAATTGTAATATTTATGGGGTGGATCAGTGAGGGTTGTCTTGGTCACCAAAAATATTATTAATCAATTAAGTGAAATAATTTAAACAAGAGAGCCATAAAGGCTATTAAGGATTTAGAGGTTTTTAGGAGTTCTAATGCAATCCTCCATTCTGAGTTTTGAATGTTGGATTGAACTCATTTGCGTGGATTATATATATATATTGCTTGAATTTGCGATTTTAGGTAGTATAATATAGATATAATATTAATTCACTCAGTGAAGTTTGAATCACCTCAATTATATTTTTCTAGGTTATTCTCAAGTGTCAGACAAGTTCTTTGTTTATCGATGACGCGCCTTGCATTTTGTTCTTCTACAAGATTTATTATTTTATTTTGTATATTATAAATATTTTATAATCTAGTTACTCAACATTTGTAGAGTTAGAGTTTCGTTAATTGTAGTAAAAAGAAATATTAGAGTTTTGTTAATTATAGTAAAAAGAAATATATAATTTCATTATATCCCTATTTAATTGATGAGGATTATTATACTTAGTTGATTAAGATTATTATTTATGAATTATAAGTAAATTTGAGAAGTGTTTTTAATTGACTTGAAATGATTTAAAGTAAATTTTGGTTATAATTGTCATATGAGTTAGGCTCGCTACGGGTTTCAGTGGCATATAGTTTACCCATTCACTAGAGCAGGTTTGACAAGACCTGGGTTGTGACAAAAAAAACATGATATATAGATCTTATGTATTTATTTCTTCCTTTTCTTTTTTATTTTAATAAAAGTTCATTAATAATTCATGATTTAATGTTAAATATGTGTTTTAACTTATTATTTTTCTGATTGATGACTGGTTCAATTGATATAATTCACTTTTTATGCAATTAATTTTAAGTTGAATATATATTTTAACTAGATATTTTAATGATTCAGTAACTAACTTAATCAATTTGTTTAGTTTTAATGTTGAATATGATGCTCATTTGATTGAAAATTGTTTTAATTTAATATACTTTGTGATTTGATTCACATATCAAGTAATTAAAATAGCACACACACAGTGTTCGGTAAAAATGTCTAAATGAACTTCTTAAGCATTTCATTGTTTTAGTAATATATTTTTATGTTAATGAGGTTTACTATCATTTCGATGTGTTTATAGTAAATTTTTTGTAATGCGGATAGGATTATTTAAATTTTTGTGTGAATTCATATGTTTTTCATTGCTATTTCACTATTATCTCATTGTGTTTGTAGTATTTTTTTTTTGTAATTTACATTGTATTTATTTAGATTTTAGTATGATTTCATAAAGAATTTCATTATTATTTTTTTATTTTATTGTTGTTTTAATGTATAGTCATAAGTGTTTCATTTTTTTTCTTTATATTAGTGAGGTTTTACTATTGTTTTACTATCGTTTCACAAGTGTTTTATTGTTTTTCATAATGGTTTCTTTTTATTCATAATAATATTTTTTTGTATAATTTGGATTGTATTATTTAGATTTCTATGTGATTTTATAAGCATTTCTCTGTTATTTTTTTTTAATATTATTGAGGTTTCATTGTATTTTCATAAGTGTTTCACTATTTTAGTAATATTCTTTTTATATTAATGAGGTTTTACTATTGTTTCACAAGTGTTTCATTGTGTTTGTAGTGATTCTTTTATGTAATTTTGATTGCATTATTTAGATTTCAGCTTGGTTTTATAAGGATTTCACTGTTGGTTTTTTTTTATATAATTGTTGTTTGGTTGTATATTCAAACATAGTGTTCCATAAGTTAAAAGTGAAAGTACTATGACATTATATCAATTAGATTTGAGAAATTGCAATTTGTTGGTAATACAATTATTGCTACCTTATAGTCAATTTAATTTGTATTTTCTCCATTGCCCATCATAATACATCAATACCATAATATTATCCATTTCAGGACTATTAAATTATTATAATTAGTATTAGTCAAGCATAAAACTTGAAAAAAAATTATAAATGAATACGTAAAATAATCTTTTTTAAAGGTTCCATGATGGTTTCACTAGTTCTGTAACACCCAATATTTAACTATCGTAAACTCCTAACGGTTTGCATAAAATTGTAGTTTTTGAATTATTTTAGTCAAATTATGCACTTTTTCTTCAATCTAACTTTATATACATCAATAATATACTGAAATAAACCTTAAAAATCAATTTAGAAAAATTATAGAAGTCAAATACGAAAAAGTTACTATTGGGGCAGCAACAATGCAAAAACCGATTCAAAATTTACGTTTAAAAACTTAGGTTATTTCACCACCTAAACGAATTGGTTTTGATATGAATTTTGTAGGGTTTTTAGGAGACTTATTAAAGTATCAAATGGTTAAAAATTTAGAGAAAATACTGTTGATTAAATGGCTTCAAATGACAACACAAATTAAGGTAAAAACAACCCAAAATGTAAAATAATGCGATAAGTGATTTAGGTTGTATTTTAACTCTAATTTTTCATCATTAAAGCTACTGACATATATTCACATTCTCATACCAAAATTATACATTCACTAGATATGTATATAATTAATTTAAGTTCTAACTTAGCTAATCTAAATTAAGCACACATAACCACTCCTTAAAATCTAAACCAACATCAAACATATATATGGTTATCAACTTATCCTTACATATCATATACTAAATTATTAACCACATCACACATACTTTATCTCCATATTTTACATTCCCAACATGCCCCGTGCAATATGTATTCTCCTCCGACCCACCTGATATGCTTGATGATGCAAAATGCAGAATTTGCAAGGTTTCGACAATCTACTAGTAAAATATCCTGAAAAATATGTCAAGGGGTGAGCTGGCGACTCAATAAGTATTTAATCAATTAAACCTTGAATACATTAAGCTAAAATTATCAAAACATATAAACATCACATACTTCATACAATGAATGTAAAATCAAGATCAATTCCATAATTCAACCAAGGCAATTCTCAACCAATTCAACATCTCAAACTATCATTCAATTTCAATTCTCATCAAATTAGGATCGGATGACTCAACGTCACTTATAATCACATTTCCTTTCAATTTCTCACATAATTTAACATTTAGGTGGCCACTGACGAGACTATCCGCCTGGCTCAGTCTCGCCATCTCAAACATACACGGGTAGCTATCCGCCCGGTTTAGCTTTCCCGTTCACACACTTATCACATCTCATGAGTCATCCTTTCCTCAATCACAATCACAAACAATCTTCATCACAATATATCACAATTATCATCACAATTTTCATAACAATTCTCATCATAATCAATCCACAACTTCTCAATTCAATCAACATATCATCAAATCACAACTACACCATTTCAAAATTCAACCAATATCACACCATCAATAATTCAATAAACAATTCAATCAAAGAACATAGCAATTTAGTAAACATAGTAATTTCCACTTAATATACACAAGTTTAATCAATTAAATACTTACCAAAAATATAGGACAACAAATAGTCCTAATGATCTTTTCCTACAACTTCTTTGCCTTTGGATTCACCGATTCACATAATCAATTCAAATACAATTCAATAACAAACATGCACATATTTTCATCATTAATCTGCCTACATCATAAAAATTTACTAAATAAATACCTATACATGATTTAATATAGTGAATGAGATGAATGATACATGACAACATGTATGTATATGTAGACAGCTTTCAGGTACTAACTTTAAAAATTCACCAGAAATTATATACACTTGAAAAAATTCTAAAATTTTACAGGGTTATACTTCTATCAAATTTGAAACCGTAGCAACAATAATCACCTCAAAATCATTTGTATAAATAAAGTTATGATTTTTCTAATATAGCTACTACTAATCGCGTATAAGCAGAGTAGTCCAAAGTTTGACCTTCAAAACCCAACCAAATGGATGAATTAAATTATGAAATTTTACAGGGTTGTAGAGGACCTCCCAAGGTTTCTAGGGACACCAATTTCGTCCAATTTGGACTTGTATAACTCAAGTTATGATCAAAATACTGAGGTTGATTTTCAAAGTATAAAAACAGAATTTTATACTTTGAATAAATTCATGCATAAACTTCAAAATAATACTATTTCTACAAATTAATAAATAATTCCTACTTAATTAAGTCTTAATAACATGATTACAACTTAAAATCATGTTTTCCCCAAATTTACATGAACCCTAATATAATCTATCAAATAACAAACAATTCAATACTCAATAACTTAATTACTTCACAATAATTACTTTCCCAATAATCAATTTATTATTCATGCAAGTCTTATACAAAACCCCCAAATTTTTCTACAAAAACCTAATATACTCAATCATGTAATTAAAGAATCATATCTCACCTTGATATTCTTCCAAGATAATTAATTAGCTAATTAGAAACTCCAACTTTTAATTTTGATTCTCAACTCAAGCTTCAAGCTTTCATTAATGGAGGATTTTTGAAGAAAAGAAGGAAAAATGAAGAAGAAGATGATGAGGTAGAAGTTGTAGGATTTTCCCACTAACTTATCCCTTTCTTCTTATTATTAATATGTATCCACATGTCACACACACTACACACACACATGTACACTTACATAGTAGGATTATCTACACTTGTCATACACACACATGTACACTTGCATAAGATTATCTACACATGTCATACACATATGCACTTGCATATTATC
>CANYLF010435707.1:0-13006 GCA_948193215.1 Bocquillonia castaneifolia
CATTTCTTAATTAGTTTATTGAAAGTTTTTAATGAATGTTTAAATAGTCATTTAATAATTATTTTAATTGATTAATAGTACATATGAAATTCCTTGATCAATTAGAATAAGGATATATTTATTTATTAATAAAAAATAAAATTCTTAGCCAATTAGGATTTAAAAATGTTCATAGTTTTAATTTCAAATATATATTAAAAACATAATAATTGAACAATATATATAAATCTATATAATATATGGATTGAGTTAAATTTAATCATAAAATTATAAATTATTGAAATTATAAATATATATTATTAGGATTAAAATATATAAAATTATATATTTATTAAAATTTCACTTTATTATACAAATTAATTAAAGATTTATATTAATCGTTTGTGTTTTCTTGAGAAATTTGAATTTTTAGCATTAAATTCGTAGTCTGACAGTGCAACGACTTCGACGGGCCATAACTTGGGCTAGTAAACTCAGAATTGAGTGATTCAAAAGCCTAAATTCAAGACAAAATCTAGATCTACAACTTTTATGAAGAAGTCATTCCTTTTTGGAGACTATAGGTATCCAAACATTGAGTCGCAAATCAGACGTTCCCTGCAGTCTTAGGAGAAATCCAAATTTTACAAGGAATTATTATATATAATTAATTAAAATAAGTCCTAATCATTCTAAAATTTATGAGCATTCTTAGTTAGGGTTTAAGGACTATAAATAGGTGGAAATCAAGGCCGGAAAATTAATATTTCTTTTCTCTCTCTGAAAATAAATAAGAAAGCTTAAAGAATTTCATGGTGAATAACACGGGCTTCAACAATTGATTTAAGATTAATTACGTCTTCTCTTTCCTTCATGAAAAATAATGAATCTAATTTTACAAATTTCTCCATCATTTAAAGTATTAAAGTATCGATTGAAATTGAAGACCTAAACTTAAAAAGGTATATAATTTTTTTTTATTTTTTTAACCGTGAATTCTTTATTTTAGATCAGTTTTGATTTTCTTTTTTATACAGCCATCAACTAATTATTTAAAATATATTTAGTAATCAATTTAGATTATTATTATTAGAGTAGAATTAGAGATTAATTAGTTTATTTAAATTTAATTCGAGTTTATATTTATTTTTCATAGGAAATATGGATTTTTATTGTGAAATTCGTAGTCTGACAGTGCAGCAACTTCAATGAGCCATAACTTGTGCTATGAAACTCAAAATTGGGTGATTCAAAAGTCTAAATTCAAGATAAAATCGATATCTATAATTTTCATGAAGAAGTCATTTCCTTTTGGAGACCGTAGATATCCAAAAATTGAGTCTCAAGTCAGACGTTTTGTGACGTCCTAGGGAAAATCTGAAATCTACAAGGAATTAAAATCAATTCCCACAACTTTTTTGAAGAAGTCGTGGCTATTTGAAGATTTAAAAAACCTAAAAAGTGAGTTACAAATTAGAAGTTATGTGCAGTCTTGGTTAAAATTGAAATCTTAAAATAATTAACTATTTGGAATTAATTAACACAACTTCTAATCCTTCTAGAACTTATGCAAAACTGTAGTTAGATCTTGATAGAGATAAATAGATCAAAACAATGAAGTTGATTTAATAAAATTTCCATCATTAATTCAAGTTATTAAAGTATGGATTGAAGATTTAAGACCTAAACTTTAAAAGGTATATATATGAATTATTTGTTTTTTTATTAGATTGAGTGTTTTATTTTCTATAGCCATTAATTATTTAAAGTCTATTTAGTAATTAATTTAGATTATGATTAGAGTAGAATTGGTGATTAATTATAGTTTATTTAAATTAAATTCGTATTTATATTGAATTTTTGTAGGAAATTCATATTTTTAATGTGAAATTCGCAACTTGAAAGTTCAGCATATTCGACGGGCCATAACTTGAGCTAGAAGACCCAAAATTAAATGCTCTAAAAGTCTAAATTCAAGATAAAATCAACATCTTCAACTTTCATAAAGGAGTTGTTGCTATTTGAAGATAGTAAATACCTGAAAAGTGAATTACAGAACAACGGGTTTATTTTTCTACCATTAATTTTATGTTTTTGCTTAGTTTAGGTATTTTATTTCTTATAGTCATGAACTAATTATTTAAAGTCTATTTAGTAATTAATTTAGATCAATTATGTTCTTTTTAGAGTAGAATTAATGATTAATTAGTTTATTTAAATTAAATTCATACTTATATTAACTTTTATTGTGAACTTCACAAGTCGAAAGTGTATCACATTTGATGAGCTATATCTTGAGCTAGAAGACTCAGAATTGAGTGATTCAAAAGCCTAAATTCAAGAAAAAAATCGAGATCTACAACTTTCATGGAGAAATCATGGCCATTTGATGATTGTAAATACTTGCAAAGTGAGTCACAAATAAGAAGTTATGTGATGTGCAGTCTTGGTTGAAATCTAAAATTTAAAAGGCTGCGTGTAATTAATCAAAACAAGTTCTAATCCTTCTAGGGCTTTTGGGTAGTGGTAATTAGATCTTGATATGTATAAATATATCAAAATTAAAACTAAAAAAGGGTTATTCTTCTCTATCTAAAAAAAATTGATGAAAATTTTACAAATTTTTTTATCATTCAAACTATTGAAGTATAGATTGAAGATTTAAGATCTAAAATTAATAAACATGAATTTAAGATTGAAAACTTAAAATTAAAAAGGTATATAAATTTTTATCTTTATATTATAAATCATTAGTAATCAAGTAATATGGTTTACCTTAAAAAGTAAAAAAATGATGTGATAATATACTTATAACAATAATCACCACCACGTACAACGCACGTGAGGGAAAAAGTAGTATATATTAAGTTATAAGGATGTTTTTGATTGATTTTTTTACTTGAAATGGAAATGGTTAATGAGTTGAAAAAAAATAGTAATAATGAAAAACGTAATTTCTCTCAAACAGAAAATTAATTTTTTTTTTGAATGGCAAACAGAAAATTAATTTAAAAAAAAAAGGTAATTGCTTGAGAATGAAGTGCACCACGGAAATGACTTGTATAACTCGATCCAATAAGATTGCGTGGTAAAACGAGGCAAGTAAATCAATACAGTTTCCATTGGAAATGAAAGACAGTTATACCCGTAATTGGTAGTAATTAACTAAATTTTGAAGATTTGAGTTAATTGTGATCAGTGCTAATTGATTTAATTAATTAATCATCAAAATTGGAATAAAAAATGTTGACCTTAGGTCATGAAAGGATATATGTAAATGTGTGTATATATATGATGATTGTAATAATGCAAGTTAGGAGTTGAATGGAATATATGATATTGTATATGCGTATAAGCAAGTTGAGGAAAGGAAAGGAACATTAGCATATTCTTATTCGCCACCCAAATGGAAAATTACTCCAACATCACCATAATACATCGGTTCTGCTTTCCAACTATATAATAATACTATCCTTTTTTCTTTTTTTTTTTTTTTTTATCTTTTTTTATAAAAAGTTAAGTAGAAATAAAACTCATCACCAGCCACATAGACAGGATCCACCAATAATTATATTTATGAAAGTTGATATTTTACTTGGCATTTTTTTTGTATTTGGGAAAAACAATAATAATTTAGGGAAATAGACATATTAGGCAACTGAAAAAAAAATCATTTATTTGTGGTTAATTAACCAGAGTTTGCCAGATTTATAAACTACTATTTTACAAATTAGAAAATTAAAATAAAATCTTCATTTCTATAAATTATATATTTTTTTCAGAACTAATTCATTTTTAGTAATTTTTTTTATCTTCTTTTTAATTATATTCATTAGTCATTATCATTTAAATTAGGTGCGTTATTGTGTTTTTGTTTTAAACAAAATGTATTTTACTTTATAAATAACATTGAATTATTTAATGTGCCTTAATTCTTTGATAGGAAGAATAAAATAAAGAAAAGTAAACTCACTATACATTATAAAATTTCTCTTTAGACCATGTTTAGATTGAGGGCGTATAAATTCATATATTTTATTAAAATTAATGAATTTTAAAAACCTAAATTCATAATGGCGGTAAATTGTATAAATTCATTAACACTATTTTCTAAAGATAGTTTATTAACACTATTTTGTTTTACATATAGATCGAATCTATGAAATTTAAAGGTATTTATAGAATTAGGAAAAAAAAAAGATAACCACTCATTTGTTAATATAAAAGTTTTCTCAAAAATTCACTTTTCTTCATGGATTTTTAGAATTTTATATTTTGAAAAATTTTGGTATACAATGCAAGAGTTTTTATAAAATTTACGTATTTTGTTTTACTTTTGGTAATTATACAAATTTTAATAGAACTCATGAATTCTTCAAAAATCATCATCCAAACATTTTCTTAGGTTATGTTTTGCATCATGAAATCTCAAAATTTACTAACTGCTTATAATTTATGAATTTTGAAAAAATTTACATAGGAGGTAAAATATTGAAAAAACTTTTGAGATGAGGATTTTTATTTAAAATCATATAAAATCTATATTATCAAAAAAAAGTTGTATACTCCCTCATTTGAATTCCAACGAACCAAGCCTTACAAGTAATTTAATGAGATTCAAACTCTCATATACAAGGAAACATTTGAAACTCGCTTTTGAATCCTCAAACCAACGGTAACAAAAGCCAAAAAAATTACGACGACACGTTAAAAATAAAATAAAATAAAAAACAGTGGCGTAATTTTCGTGTACAAATATGTGTACACACACACAAAACGTCTTATTTCACCTTAATAATAATAATAATAATAAAATCATATATAGCATATTATAAAATAAATAAATAAACAAATAAATTCTCTCTTTTCAATTTTGTTGCGGGGGGCATCTACAGCTCTCTCTTCTCCTTTATCTCTCTCTTCCTCGAACGATCTACTATCTCTCTCTGTACAAAACGCAGCGTTTTCATTCCTTCGCCGGTGAACCTCTTCTTCTCCGAGATCGAAAAAGGAAAAAAAAAACTTTTCTGTATATTTATTTGCTTTGCTTTATAGTGTAAACTCTCATTGTATGTTAATTATGTATAACAGAATAAGTTCAGATTACGTTTGTGTTTATGCTTTGTTTGCTTTTTTCTGTTTGCGTTTATGCTTTGTTTGCTTTTTTCTGTTTGCGTAGTAAAGTTAGTGTATAATAGGTTTTTGAGAAGTAGCGGTTTTGGTTTCAAACCGACGAGTTGACCCGAGCGGAGAGAAAGGAAACTACACTCAGCTCGGGGAACAAACTTATATATCTATAAGCTTATACAGATCCGAATAAATATGGAAACTCATTCTACCGGTGGTTTACCCGACCCGAACTCTTTCTACTTGCAGAAATTCCGCCTCTACGAAACTCGCTCGGTATGTTATTATTGTTATTAGCTTACTCTGTTTCTTTTGTTCTTTCCTGATTGCTCTGGCGATGTCGTTTTGGAGGATACTAACTGATTTTGATTTAAAAACTACAGAATTTTTATATGATAGGAAGAGACAAGACCAGAAGGTACTGGAGAGTATTGAAGGTTGATCGGTTAGATCCGAATGAATTGAACGTTATGGAAGATTCTACAACATATTCAGAATCCGAATGCTGCGACTTACTTAGACGAATACACGAAGGCAATAAGTCAACCGGTGGACTTAAATTTGTAACTACTTGTTATGGAATAGTCGGTATGTATATGTATATTTGTAGTTGTAGTAGTAATTATGTATGTGAAATTATGGATTTATTTGTTTTTTTGGCATTTATTGATTTATTTTTTTATTTATAGGGTTTATTAAATTTTTGGGACCTTATTACATGCTGGTGATTACAAAAAGAAGGAAAATAGGAGCAATTTGTGGACATATGATATATGGAATATCGAAAAGCGAGATGATTCCTGTACCAAATTCCTCTGTGCGCTCCAATTTGATCCCTAATTCTAAGAACGAGAACAGGTCTTTTGTTAATTCTGCATGTAAATGTAAATTTGTACTTTTGGTACTTATTAAAGACACTTATTATTATCAAATTAGTTATTGCAGTTGCACATTGGTGTTCATTGTTGTAATTAGATTATTTTTTATAGTTATTTTTGGACAAATTATAGTATTGAGTTGGGGAATCGTGTATTAGAAGTGGTAGACAAGTTCAACTCTGTGGAGGTAACTTCTGTAGTACTATTTTTTGTTAATAAGCAGACCCGACAGTGTTTTGAGTTCTTCTTTTATCACAGTACTACAGTCTCATTCCAATCCTCTTATTTCTTTCCTTTTCTTTATATAGATGAAACTATTAGTGGAGAATTTTTTATTCCGAATTAAGCAATCTTTTTCAGTGTTATTGTTTCTGCATTGTTCTTTAGTTGATAATGTTATGTTAGTAGCTATTGCTTGCCAGTTCATTTCCTGCATATGTACAGGCGCAAACTTCATTGCTGTTGTGATGATGTTAATTTTACATGTTGAGTGACACAAGGTATCATCAGGGTTTCTTGGGGAGAACTTTGCCTCCTTTCCTTTGTTTTTTACCCTTATTTCTTTTCTTGTTTCTTTGTTTCTTATTTGCACTTTACCTTCAGCTTCTTAGTTCAAGTTTATCCGCTAACACTTTCATTTTATAGTATTCCTTTTACCTTTCTGATGTTATATAACATGCTCTAACGTATGTTTTTCCCCTTTGTTTTGTTTGCAATGTTGATGTAGATACAAGAAGCTCTTATGCACTGTGGATCTTACTAGGGACTTCTTTTTCAGCTATTCATATGACATCATGCATTCTCTTCAAAAGAATTTATACAACAATGAGACAGGAAAAGTTCACTATAAAACAATGTTTATCTGGAATGAATTCTTGACTCGAGGAATCCGGAATAACCTCAAGAATACTCTATGGACTGTGTCATTAGTATATGGATTTTTTAAGCAGGTGCATTTTATTTTTAATCCATTGCCTGGATATAAATGCTCAGAATTTTAAATGCATAGAAGCATACGTACCTTTTTCATGTCCTTATGTATAACTAGGGGTAGGGGTGCTGTTCTTCATTATTGCATTTGATGGCTATCTGGTATTTTGTTACATGTCTTTTTGTTTCCATCTTCCACCTCCCTATGTTTATTAATCTTCAAAGCTATCAAGTATACTTATTTCTCAATGCGAGTTGAGAGCCAATAGAGTTTCTTTCTCAATGCGAGTTGAGAGCCAATACAGTTTCTTTAACAAGCATAACTAAATTTAGAAGCTGCTCCGTCTGGTCCTTTAATGAGGAAATTGTTCTTCAAAGTTTGGTAAAGTACTAGGCAAATTGTCACAAGAATTTCTGCTGGCTCTAAGTAATTTTTTTTGCTCTCCTTATTCGATACCTAGGTCAAACTTTCAGTATCAGGCCGGGACTTCAAGTTGACTCTCATAGCCAGACGCTCACGGCATTATGCTGGCACAAGGTATGAATTATATCTTTTTAGGTTGTGAACAACTTTTCAATGGAATTTCTCTATGACAGATTTTTTATTTGCCAATGAATGTGATAAAATTCCAAATACTGCATGAATTCTATGTGCACATTATCTTCTTTTCCCCCCAAATATTCCGGTATTTCTTAAAGTAAAGTTTTTATTCTTATTTTGCCATCTTTCTTGCATAGATATCTAAAGCGCGGTGTGAATGAGAAAGGCAGGGTGGCTAATGATGTGGAGACAGAGCAGATTGTGTTTGAAGATGTTCCTGATGGATACCCAGTGCAAATAAGTTCTGTTGTGCAGCATCGGGGATCAATCCCACTTTTCTGGTCCCAAGAAACTTCACGATTGAATGTTAAACCCGACATTATATGTATGAGTTTGTAACACTAAACTATAGTATCCTTGGTGTATAGTTTTCATAGATATGCTCATTTCTTGTTCTGTTTGTAGTATCAAAGAAGGACCAAAACTACGAGGCCACGAAACTTCATTTTGAAAATCTTGTAAAAAGATACGGAAATCCAACAATTATTTTGAATTTAATAAAGGTAGGTGCTCCTGTAACTATATAAGGGGAAAATTGTTCTATATGAACGTGTCTACATTTCAGTAGATTTACATTCTTTGTTCTCACCATTTATTGGAAATTTGTTTCGACTGACAGACACATGAAAAGAAGCCTCGGGAAAGCATACTGCGTACGGAGTTTGCAAGTGCTATCAGATTTATAAACAAAGGCTTATCTGAGGAGAATCGCCTAAGATTCCTCCACTGGGATTTGCATAGGCATTCCAGAAAGTATACATTCTGCATTGATCCTGCATAGTTTTTTTTCCTAATATTATTTTCAGAATTATTAATGTAGTTGTGACTCTTTTTTTTAAAAAACAGAGCTAGCAATGTGCTGTTGCTTCTAGGGAAAGTGGCGGCATATGCATTAAACTTAACTGGAATCTTTTATTGCCAAGTTACACCAAGTTTAAGGCCCATCGGATTATCAAAATCTTCGTACTCTGAGTAAGTCAGCATTTTGGCTTTGGCATGTCCTCTTGAGACAAGGATGGTGTCTTGTCATGATTTCATGCTATATTTTTTCAGAGTTCTTTTACCACTTTTACTATATTTATGTAATTAAGTATTATATTGTATGCTTTATTGAATTTCTAATGGTTTGGAGGCGTTCTTCATCCAAGTGTTGATTTATCATTCAGAACTGGTGCTAGATAATTATTGTATTTAGAAATGAAGCAAATTAAATTTTGCTTATGGATACTCTATTAGCAACCTCTCATTTTATCCAAATTTTATTTTGTTTCTACTTACCTTTTTAGTCACTTGTGCTGTTGGAAATGAAATTATTGTCAGGGAAAATGATGGTGGGAACTCTTCAAAAGACCCTTCCATGGAAAATAAATTTGGAAGGGATTTGGATTCAGGAACTGGCGATATTGATTCTGGAGCAAACGAAAACATGAGCAAGTCCCCAATGCTTCAAAGAGGGGTTCTAAGGACTAACTGCATAGACTGTCTGGATCGTACAAATGTTGCCCAATATGCCTATGGTTTGGTGGCTCTTGGTCACCAGCTGCACGCACTCGGATTTTTAGAATCGCCATTTATTGATCTAGATAATCCATTGGCAGAGGATTTAATGAGGGTATATGAGACAATGGGTGACACACTTGCACTACAATATGGTGGGTCTGCTGCACACAACAAGGTAATCCTTTTGAAATAAGTTTTTGAATATTTAGAAGCAAAATAAGCATTGGCTACATTAGTATTTATTTAGTTGTTTCGTGCGACATCTTTGGGGTGATTGTAGATATGGAACATTCAACATCAAAGCCCCTAGATGTAGGCTAAAAGAATAATCTTTGGAACTGGAATGCATCATATGTTTGTTTAAAAGTTCTCCTTTGCATGCCATAAGAGTCTTACATGCTTTATTCTGACTTGGGTACTTATTATTTTTTCTTACTAGTACTTACTGTTGTCTGTTGTTGTAAACAGATTTTTTCTGAGAGGAGGGGACAATGGAAAGCTGCGACTCAGTCCCAAGAGTTCTTTCGAACTCTACAGCGTTACTACAGTAATGCCTACATGGATGCTGAGAAACAGGATGCCATTAATATGTGAGTTGGATTTTGTTCGTCGAGAGAATCAGTACATGTTTGTAGAATACTATTGATATAGGTGCTAGAATGGGGAAGGTTACTCATTTAATGCCCTTTTTAAGCAGATTCTTGGGTCACTTCCAGCCACAGCAGGGAAAGCCAGCACTATGGGAATTGGATTCAGATCAGCACCACAATATTAGAGTGCGTGGTCTTGATTTTGGAGATGAGGATGCTAGGTACCATCTCCTTCATGTTTGCAAATATGACAGTCTATTGTTCCAAGATTTGTTTTGCAACTGTCACTGGTTGTGCAGTGTTGTGTCCTGTGTTAAAAATAAATTTGTCAACTTAAAATTTAATAACTCTCTTTTTCTTCAAATTCGCCCACGGGTCATTTTATATTGAAAGTTGTAGCTGTTCATTTCTGATCCTGGTACTTCTGATTGCACTACTAATTTCAGAAATCTAAAGTTCCACTGGCAGAAATACTAATAATGTTGATATTCATTCTGTAGGCCATTCTTTAAAAGATCACTATCAGATGGAAACCTTCCTAGTGAAAGTGATTCGCTGGTAGCAACTGCCACTGTTGGACATAATATGCCTTTTTCAGAGGAGCAAGGAATTAATAAGGGTCTTTCAGAATCTACGCCAGAGATCTCAACTTGTGAAAGTGACGTATCCTATACTAGGTCTGCTTAAAATCACATGTTTTTTTTCATTTGCCTTTCTGTGTTAGAACGGTGAAACTTGTCAAAAGCATTTAGGACAGTTCTTATTAGAATGTATTTTGGGCAATCTGATGCATTCATCTGCATTTAAACTGATCATATATTGGCCGTTGGTTTAGGTATACTCCCACAATGTCTCGTAGGCGACTTTTTAAAGAGATTGAAGAAGATGATTTTGATAGTGATCATATTTGTTATGATGAGCATGGTGATGCATGTAGCTGCTCAAATTTTCTTGATTTGGACTGGTTGTCTTCATCGGGAAATTCTTGTGAGGAAGATCCTTCTGAGAGGTACTAGTTTATGGTTCTATTATAATATCTAAATGCAGAGGCCAACTAATAATAGTATGAATTAATATTTATGGACGGATCGATTGCTGCAGGTCAATAACTGGCCTATCCTCTGAGTATCTTGTAAATGAACTAAAAAGCGATACATCTGCCAGTGAGTCTGGATCTAGCTTGAAGGTTTGTATGTTATTCTTTTGGTCTTGTGCCACAATACTACATGCTTGCTGCTTTATTTGAAAAACAACCCGACTGTCAAAATCATTTTATCAGCATTTTACCGTACTTATAATTTGCCCCACTGTTCCAGATCTTGGTTTCCTGCATTCTATGAATTTCTTCAGACGTTCATTCTACCTCTTATTTTTTACTCCAGGGAGGAAGGAATCAAACTGCGGCTGACCTCTTTACTGACGACCTCATGGGTGGATTCTCAGAGCGTTTTGCACAATGGGTAATAAATGGGGAGACACTCTACCTATGATAAATTTACTACAGGTTTCTGATCATAGAATTTATACAAGCCATCATTCCATTTGATCCTATCCGAAGGATGTGGATCACCATACACGGAGAATAAAGAGCAAGAGATAATTCCAAATTTTTAACAGTTTAAGCATTTCTGAAGCAAAAGTAAACACTCGGGTCGTGCAAGAGTTGCGGCATTTGTTCATTATTTGTATGCCTCGCTGGAGTCGTTAAGACGTATGATCCAGAAAGCGCAAAGGTGAACTTTTCAAAGCTAATTCATTTGGAGCTCAGTCATCCAGCTTCTTTAGGTTGTGAGGTCCGAATTCAACGTTGTAAATATTTTTCTCTCTTTTAAAAGTCAGTCTATTTATTTTCCTTTATAAGTGAGCTCGTGACTGCCAGCTTCTTCCTCGAGAACAATTTCCACTAAGAATCGTAGGACAAATGAGAAAACAAAACAATTAACTTCCATGATCGTTTCGGATATTTTAATACAAACATGATACTTCGAAGGCAAAACCAACTTGAAATAAGAGTAGTTTGTTACTATCGATTTGCCGAGAAGGGTCTTTTTTCAAGGGGTTTCAGTGTCCTAAGATTTAGTTTTATAGAGCACAATTTTGGTTTTATATCCTTCTGCCTATCGAGCAGGGTTGTAAAAGAATCGAGATGACAGTTCAGTGTTCAGCTCATCCAGGTATATGGGACCTCTTCATTGAACATATTGGCTTTAAAATGCGGGATGGACAGCGAGTCCTTTTCTGGCAAGACAAGTGGTTTGGGCCTTAACCTTTTGCTGTGCGCTGTCCACAATTATTCTCCTTGGCTAAGTCTGCCTTTGTGTCTCAGGTTTTTGTCTCGGTACTGTCCTCAACTGGGCAGCCAGCTTGGTCCTGTTGTCTGAGGATTTTTGAGATTGATGTGTTAAATTCTTTGAAGTCTGAACTTTCTGGTTTTCAGCTTAATACCTCTCGGCCTGATTTGTTGTTGTGGAACCTGGAAACATCAGCAACTTACTCTGTCCACTCCTTTGTTCTGGCATGGACTTCTCATCATGCAGCTAGCACCTCTCTTACCGAAAACGAGAAGCGTGCTGCTCATGCCTTTGCCGAATGTTGGTCGGCTATGTGTGTTCCAAAGGATAGGCTATTTTTTATTAATTCCGATGACCATGGAGACTTGGTTTATATCTATTTATTTTGTTTTGTATTTTATTCGTTGTAAGATGCCTTATATTACTTTTTCAGGTGATGATATAATTGGTTGCCCTTGAAATTTTGTATCTCTTTTTTTATGACCATTATATCAATTTAATAAGTAAAATAAATTTTATCAATAAGTATATAAATTATAAATATTTTTTAATTATAAAAAATAATCATTATCAAATTTATAATCATAAATTTCATATTTGGATTATAATTTTTATACATTATACTGTGAATATTTTTTTTAAAAATTATTTTATAAAACAATTTTTAAATTAATATTTATAAAATAAAAAATTAAATTCGATAAAAGTTTGGTTAGATTTGTGAACACTAAATGAACACGTTGGTGATCAGTTCATTTACTTAATGAACTTTAAACTTAAACTTCACACGTTTAGTAAATAAACTAAATCTGAAAATCTTAAAATTAGGTTCAGTTCAGCTCGATTAGAACTCTACTACATAGCAGGTTTTATAACCGAATAAGAAAAGAAAAGAAAAGGCAGGAGGTTTACTTCGTTGATAATTATAAGTGTATTATTTTAATAGTGTTGAAGTGGACACCTTGTTGATCTGGCATGACAATAAAATGAATCTAATCACCGTTAAATCTATTTACTTTAAAATCATTAACGGAGTAAAAAGAATTGATCGAGAGCATTGGAAATGCTTGGGTGGAACGCCGACCGTAAACTATCCGATCACATACTTAT
>CANYLF010435760.1:0-20239 GCA_948193215.1 Bocquillonia castaneifolia
TCGTAGAGATGATTGGCCAAAATGGAAAGATGCAATTCAATCTGAATTAGACTCACTTGCAAAACGTGAGGTTTTTGGGCCCATAGTTTAAACACCAGAAGGTGTAAAGCCTGTAGACTATAAATGGGTATTTGTGACAAAAAGAAATGAGAAAAATGAAGTCGTAAGATATAAAGCACGACTTGTGGCACAAAGTTTTTCTCAAAGATCAGTAATTGATTTATGATGAAACGTATTCACCTGTAGTGGATGCAATTACCTTTCGGTATCTTATGAGCTTAACAGCATATTTATATGGCAATATTGATAGCAACGTCTATATGAAATCCCTGAAGGATTTAAAATGCCTGAAGCATTAAATACAAAACCTCGAGAAATGTATTCAATGAAATTGCAAAAATCTCTGTATGGATTAAAGCAATCTAGACGAATGTGGTATAATCGTCTTAGTGAATTTCTATTAAAAGAGGGTTATAAAAATGATCCAATTTGTCCATGTGTTTTTATGAAAAGATTTGGATCTGAATTTGTGATTATAGCTGTATATGTTGATGATTTAAATATCATTAGAACTTCTGAAGAGCTTCCAAAAGCAATAGAGATATTAAAGAAAGAATTTGAAATGAAAGATTTTGGGAAAATAAAGTTTTAGCTTGGTCTGCAAATTGAACATAAGATGGAATATTTATTCATCAATCTAGCTATACTAAAAAAGTTTTGAAATGGTTTTATATGGATAAGGCACATCCATTGAGTACCCCAATGGTTGTTCGATCTCTAAATATAAATAAAGATCCATTTAGACCACATGGAGATAACGAAGAAATTCTTGGTCCTGAAGTACCATACCTCAGCGCTATAGGTGCATTGATGTATCTTGCTAATAATACGCGACATGATATTGTGTTTTCTATTAACTTGTTAGCAAGATATAGTTCATCACCAACTCGAAGGCATTGGAATGGCATCAAGCACATATTGCGATATCTTCAAGAAACTGTTGATTTGTGTTTGTTTTATAATAATGAATTTAAACCTTAGTTAGTTGGTTATGCAGATGCAGGATACTTGTCTGATCCACATAAAGCTAAGTCTTAAACATGTTACTTATTTTCTTATGGAAATACAGCCATATCCTGGCGGTCTACAAAACAAACAATATCTGCAACTTCCTCAATCCATGCCAAAATAATAGCTATTCATGAAGCAAGTCGAGAATGTGTTTGGTTAAGATCATTACCTAAACATATTCAAGAAGCATGTGGTCGACTTCTTGATAAAGCAGAACCAACAAAATTTTATGAAGATAACGCAACTTGTATTGCTCAATTAAAGGAAGGGTATATTAAAGGAGACAGAATAAAGCACATTTTATCAAAAATTTTCTTTACACACGATCTTCAAAAGAATGGTGAAATTACAATTCAGCAGATTCGATCTAGTGACAACTTAGCGGATTTGTTCACTAAGGCTCTAACAACTACAATTTTCAAGAAATTAGTTCATGGCATTGGTATGCGTCATCTCAAAGATCTTCAATGATGTTGCAAATAGGGGGAGTTTTACACTGTACTCTTTTTTCCTTTATCAAGGTTTTGTCCCACTGGGTTTTTCTTGGTAAAAGTTTTTAATGAGCAGTGCCATATTTGTATGATTAGACATTCAAGGGGGAGTGTTATAAATATTTTATTTAAAGTGAATGTCCAATCAATTAGTAGTAGATTAATAATTGATAGATAATAGATGTCTATCAAATGTAAAGAGCCGCAATGATAACAGTACAGCCGTAATAATAATAGTCTCCATTTCTTTTCCTATAAATAGGCAGGAAATGTAAGAAGGAAATTAAATTCAATTCCATTCTATTCTAGAGAGAGAAATTTTGCTTAAAATAATATTAAAATTCTCTTCTTAATTTTATAGTTTTTAATTATTGTGTTTCTCTTCTTAATTATTGTGTTCTTATTTTACATCTTTTTCTAATAATAATATATTTTTGCACATGAGGGGTAGAGTTAAGACTCAAATTTAAGACTAAGATCCAGCCCATGAGTAATTATTTGCTTGCGCACTACCAATCTACCTGCAACAAGTCCTTTGAAAATATTGGAATATTATACCTCACGAGTGAATTGAAACATATTACTGTAAAACCTCTATATAAGAATACTTTATATAGTAATACTCTCTATATAAGAATAAAAAATTTCAATCCCAACTCGGGCTAGTTGTAAATAGAAATAACCTCCATATTGTAATAAGTTGTAAATTTTTTAAGTCCCACCTTCATAAAAATTACCTCCATATAATAATATTTTATATGTATTTATATATATTTGTGTGTACATATGTAAGCATACATATAATTTTATCTAGAATAAAAAAATCTACATACATTTATTTAGTAAACTTATTTTTCACTTTATTGAAACTCAAAGGTTTCTAATTTTTAAAAAGGATTTGGACTTTTTAAACTTACTACTCAAATAGCTAAGTTACATTTTTTTAAGAATTTTATATATTTTCTAATTATATGTCATAATTTTAAATATTATAATAATTAATTAGTCTGAAATATGACATTTTTTTTATAAGTTATTATAAGAATTAGGATAATGCAAAACAATTTTTTAACCAAACCTCTGTTAAGTTATAACCTCTTTACGGTGATAAAATTTAGAGGGTTCGAACAATATGATTGTATAAAAATTTTACTATATATTTATCGAAAAGTGCAAAATCATATGGATACGATCCTCTTATTAGAAGATCAAATAATAGAGCTTAATTACCCTTGACTTAAAATATATAAGATCAAATAATAACTCAGAATTGACAGCAGGAAAGCTCTTCTACTCAAAAATGAAATGTTCCGAAAATTCTTACTCCCCTTGCACCATTTATAGCCTCTCCCCAATTTGCTAGACCATTTGTAAGTTAACCTCCCACTTGACCGAGGTGAAGACCTCTTAAAGTCGTAGAAAGATCATTCATCTGATCTGGTGACCCGCAACATATAAAGATTTACATACAAAGATTGGCGAAGCATAAGGGCTGATGCCAACAGTCGGTTTGTTATTGAATTCACCATTTTTTTCATAGTAGTTTAGAAGGGAGAAACTTATTAATTACTCTAAAATTCTGTTAATCACCACTGCTTTTCCAGAATCACCTCATTATTTGATTTCTTTTTTTTTTTTTGATTGAGACCTCATTATTTGAATTCTAAGATCTTGTCACACAGTTAAATTGAATGAAACAAATAACCCATCCTTCATGATTGAACAAAACGCAAACCATGCAAACTCAAACCAACAATCAGAGCAACAAACAAGCAGAACACGAACAAGATCTTGAAATAAATGAAATTAAGTAGATAAAGATTGAAAAGAAAAGGACAGTAATTAATATTTCAAATGTTTTATTTTTCCAATTCCATGTTTCATGGCATACATGTATATCCTACTAATTAATTAAAGGGGAAAAAATGAACTTCCTATTTATTTACAAGCATTAGCAGCTGAACAAGCCCTCCAAATGTTCCCTCTTCTTTACAGCATGAAAATGCAGCAATCCAACCTGACCAAAAAATTCATCAGCGTTTTAAGTAACTGTGGCTCTTTGATTTGAGTATTGACAACAATTTCAATTTTATCAAAATGAATATAAACTCAAATTACACGGCCAGCACACAGATCCGGTCAAGCACAGATTCCATCAAGCCGCCAACAAAATCTGAGCAGAGGAGAGATTCCGTAAAATTTTAGAAACTGACCTTCATGACACCACTAGTTTAAAGGGCCACCATAAAGAAGCCATTATTGAGCTGAAAGAACGAAACTTTCTACATCAAATTAATCCCAGGAAAAGAACAAAGTTCCGGAGTCTTGTTATACAATATACAGCTTCAACCGGTTAGTCGACACTCATGACAAATCAAAAGAACCCTGCCCTTCATTGATTGCATACAGCAGTTTCTTGTACATTATTTCCTGTTTCAAGCACAAATTACATGATTCAATAATAAACAGATAACTCATAAACGTATAAAGAAAAGAACACACTAGTCAGCAAAATCACTCCACAAGGTACCTTGGTAGAGTATGGAGGAAGCTTCAAGTAATTAGCACATGTCATGACACTAGGCAAGTCATCATCCGCCAGTTCTGAAGGCCCAGTTCCATTTGCTGCTACATTCCCACCAGATGAAGAATGCTGCATCCAGAATTCCAATCATTACAAATGTTCTATAAATTTTAGGAACTGCAAAGGTTCCAACATAGCCACAAAAGACTCTGTAGCTAAAATTTCTAGACACCACAAAACATCACAGTTCAATTAATTACTTCATGCATTGCATCATCAGAGATACATGTAAAGCAAAAGAATTTAACGCCCATCCTCCCAAAGAAAACAACACACCAAATAGACAGATGTGTAGGGACCCATCCCCATAGCATTTGGATTATTCTACAGAAAGAGCATCCCGAATGCATAACCCCCCTTCTTTTTTCTCCCCTCCCCCCTTCCCCGTGTCAATTAAAAGTAACATCACCCTTGCCTTGATTTTTTTTTTTGCACAGACAATGTTCTCACAACTTAAACAGTTGAACCCATGAACGTTCAGTCACAAGCCCAGTACTACACTATACAGCCCCATAAGAAGGAAAGAACCAAAAAAAATGTATAGCATATTACATGACAGGAGGTAATACAGTAATACCAGAATAACAACAATTTTCTGAATGACAGATGAAACAGAAATTAAATAATTATAAGTGATGCAAAACAATGCCCCGTAAATCAAACATTACCAACTTTATTCATGAAGTTCTTTAAATAAAAATGACGCATAAACTTAAACGTTAAATTCAAATAAACAAGATTTAAATGTTGACCACTGTACTGTACCTTCCTCACAATGGTTAGCTTGGGATTTAGTACTGCTAGACCGCCAGGTGGTAACCTTGGTGCACCAGTGACAAATTGGCAGAAGGCACGCTGTTGCTCTGGTGTGAACTCTCCCATAATCTCAAGTAACTACAAACAAAGACAGACCAATCAAGAGACTCCATATTGTCAAACTATACTCTGAAAACGGACCCTCTAAAGCTAAAGATTAAGAGTTCGTACATTAATGATTGCAGGACTCTTGGCAGTGTATCCATGATCAAATTTAATGTGATCAACAAGTGTCTCGGGCTGCATACATCTTAAATACATTAGAGAAACTTATCATGCGCAGTCATGTCACATACAATTGAAAGAAATAAAATAAGTTAATTACCTCCCATAACTCTCGACGCCCACAAAGCAAATAGTCTAATTCTTGTGGAGAAAATATTTGTAACGATGAGATGTCAAAAACCTATGTTATACACAAAAACGAAACCAATATGGAAGTGAGAACATAACACCAAGATATCAAATTGCAATGCCATATTCAAGTATTTATTGCAGACAAATGCATACACTAGCAGGCCCAATGCCCCAGCCTTAAGCAAACTCCAAATCTAAAGTCAATAATAGACTTATAAAGAACTTACTTGATTAAACCCTGTTCTAAATGCTTCCATCTGTCGCAAAATCCCAGACTTCACTGTAGCATCAACAACCAAAGATATATACTCCTCCAAGTTATTAATATCAACCTGAAAATTGAGAAGGGAAAAACACCCATAAGGGAACAAACAACAAGAGTATAAAGTTGCAACAGAAAGGAAATTACTGTGTAACATACGGTTTCATCGCCAGGTTTTAAAATGTAGTCAGGATGACCAGGAAGTGTAAAGTCCAGGCAGAGATCTTCAATTGGAGTCCCACGGAAACGCAAATCAGAAATTGCATCATGATTATCATTTCCTGATGATTCTAAGAAACGTTTCCTGCAAACAAGGGCATGCAATTCTTGCAAAACCTTCCCAAATTCCGCATCAAAAGAGAGAATATCATACAAATCAAGCTCCTGCAATAAAATTAATATGATAAATTGCAACATCCAACAGATATTAACAGTGAAATTATCTCAAATCAAACAATCGATATATGTCTCCAGTGCAATTTGCATACCTGACCAAGCACAAGCTTATAAAATGCTGTTGAAAGAGGCAAGTCCAAAAGACGTCCATCTTGAAGTGCTTTTGCCATCACACGTCCAACCAATCGGAAATACTCAACAACCTTATAAAACTGGCTACCCTCGGAAGCATCAGAACTTGGAGGCCAAGGACGAGGAAATAAACCAAGTGGAGCTTGGACAACATCAGCATTGCCCGCAGCAACAGAACAATTGTTAGTTTTCCCAGTCTTGTTTCCATCTTCATCAATTTCCATAGATGGATTTTCAGGTGATGAATTTGTCCTCCACATTCCTAGAGCAACTTTCTGTAGATCATGGCTCAGAAGTGTGTAAAATTCTAAGGTAGGGCCCAAACCTGTACCAACTTCACCAAAATATTCTACTTCAAGCACAGCCTTCTGACTAGAATACATCTCCATTACTTTTGCAGCAGAATCCAAAATGCGGTTTCGAGAAACCCGAACTTTCTGGCGTTGTAACCTTCCAACCCTCACCTCTCTTTCATTTGCTGATCCATGACCATCAGCACCCTGCTGCTGCTGAAGACGATACAATGCACGAGACAATCCAAAAGCAGTAGAATAGAAGTACTGCCGACGGGTTTCAAAAGGAAACAAGAAAGGACATGCTTTCGTTAGCTGATAACACCATGATGGAAGACTTCCACTGCACAATGCAAGGGCATCCTGAATCTGACGTGCTAATTTAGGAGTAAGCTTGCTGTTAACAAATTCTTCAGCATGTACCCTAACACCAGTGGCACTCAGCTCATCTAAATTTGAGATTATCCCCTCAGCAAAATTGTCTGAAAATAGCTGGGCTCTCAGACGTGGTGCCAGCTGGTTTAAACCCTCTAGTACACGCAGCAGTGCCAATATATTATATGTAGGATTAGATTTCTCTAGATCACAAGGAAGCTCCCCTTGCAGGATGCTATCTAGAAGTGACATCCGATGCAGTTGGCCATCAGCATTCAAATTAGAAGAACCAGTTTTTGTGGACTTCGACATGGTGGTAGAACTTGAGCCCCCAACAGAAACCCTATCAGGTTGGCCATCTGGCCTCTGGTATGTGATGGTATATATATCACTCCACAGCCTGCTTCCATCACTGGATATGAAATCACTACCAGCATACCTGTCATCATCATCCTCATCCAGCACAAGCTGTCGTTGAATGGCCTGATAGATTGTCAAATGCCTATTTAGCTGCTTCCCTCCAGCCGTGAAGATCAATTTTGGAGGGTCATTAGAACCACCAAATAATGGCCGTCCTTGTCGATCTCTGCCTCCTCTGATACCTCTACCATTAGCAGCTCCAAGACCAGCCATTGCAGCAGCAGCAAATGACATTGCACCCCTCGAGCCATAAGAGCTACCACCCCTAAAATCAGTAGAATCCGAGCCCCTAACAGTAGCAGCTCTGCTGCTTGAACCAGAAGCAGGATTAGTTTGGCTATCACTTGTGGCTGGTGCACCACTACTATCCTCAGGTGCATCACCTAATTTTACATCATGTACTTTTTCCGGCATGCAAACAGGCAGAGAATCATCTCTTAGCATCTGGCAATGAAACAGAACAATCAAATAATCAGATATACATTCAAATGAAGTACAGGGACCTGTATAATGCAGGAACTAACTTCAAGAGGAACCATAACACAAAATGAGTGACAAGTAGCAAGACATAAAACAACAATCGTTAAAGAATAATTACTAATAAATGCAGTAATTATATTGCTTTGCTGTGAGCTTAGTTTTGTGCATGATTACAATTAAAAGGTCATCAAAACAGCGATAGAAATAATCAGAATAGCACCTCTTGTGCATATTCACAATTACAAGGTCAAGCAAAGATAAAATATCAGAATAGCAAATATTGTGCTATGATCAAATAAAAATCCATGCCTACTCTATAACAATGCAAATGATTCTTCCCCAATCAATTCATGTACTATCTATTTCCACATCCTTTATTCTCGTACTAATAAAACAGATAATGATGATGATGATGATGATGATAGCACATCTAAATGTAATTTGTAGCAATTGTCCCAATGACCAAAATTCCAAACATTTCAATATCTTCTCAATAGTAACAAATTATAAATTTGTACTTTATACTTCAAAATTGGTTTCACAAGTAGCCATTGTGCATCAAGCTAAAATTTATTTTGTCAATTCATCAAATAATAAGTCATTTTAGAGCAAAAATAACATTTTTACACTTCCCCTCCCTTCCCTCTCATCAAACAATGTAAAAATATTTGTCAACAATCTCCACACTAAATAGAACCTAACTTATACCTGTTCTGCACTTACGATAAATACTTCACCAATATGTGGTCAAACTAGGTATTGACTTGGACCTTTCAAATTCATAATATTCAAGTTCACGCAATTTCTCCTAATTTCTCCTCTCCAAGTCATGCACATACCACATACTGATCAACTGCTATCAACACTCTTCAAAAATCACCAGATTTCATTAACATCATGGACACACAATAATTCATCAAAACAAAACTTGGATTTCTCCATACGCGTCTCATCAGCAATCTCCAAAGTTGACTACCTTTTTTCCTCATAGCCAGGTGCAGCCTCTTTCAACAAATCTGCATGATTTATGACCTTATTTCAACCCAAATCAATTGCTCAATTAATCTCTAGCTTATTCAAAATTACATCTTATCTGAATGCAACCAATGCCAAGGGCCCCTCTCCACCCAAAAAAGGGGGGCAAAGATGAGAAGAAATATTTGCACCGTCCAACCAAAAGCAAAACCGCAATGAGAGAACCTTCAGAACTGCCATTTTCAAGAGGACCCAACAACCCCCCTGATCTAAGGCACCCAACATAAAACCCCTCTTAATAGCTTTGGATATTAACCTTTCTGTAGCAGAATCAAACTAGGAATCAGACCATTGTTCTACTTCTACATCAAGGACCCAAACTAATGGAGCCAATCAGAGTTGATCAAAGAGAGAGAAGCTCTTAAGCATCATAGCTGGACAACTGTGCTATTCAGTGGACAATCTAAAATAGACTTTAGAGAGCACCACCAAACATTGCACTTTTCTAACTTGCAGGAAACAATGGATAATTCATATTCAATCAAGAACAAGTAATCCTAGCTAGACTAACTAGTATCAGCAATGAGGAAGGAGAAAGGGAGGAGACCATGGAAAAGATAAAAAAAATAAATAGCAAAATGGAAAGCATTTCAGCTCAAAATGGAGGGGGGATTAGAGGATTACATCTTCATGATCATCATCTTCATCATCAGATATATCATCATCTTCAATCACCAATGCATCATCAATTTCAACAGGAGATATGTCCAACTCCTCATCCTGCCAAAATGTGAAAATGATTAAATCAAACTATTGCATTAACAGCTTACTATCTGTCTGGATGCAATTTTGAGATGTAACAATTGGTTATGCTGCTGCTCATCCATCCATTATCGATGTCTAAATCATACTTAGACTACACCCTTAGAAAAGCAACTATACCAAAATACTAGAAGACAAGTATTAGCAAATTTAATGATGAATAATCACAAACAAAGCTGTCAAAAATTAATTGACTTTCCATTGAAGGGTAATTGACTCGCATACTCCCACCAACACCAAATCACAGATAAAGTACATACATGCACACAATTCTATGATATGGTATCAAAAATTAGTTGAAGTTGTGGAGCCTCATTGTTACAACTTCGTACAAGTTTTGAATAATTTGAGCCATGCTCACTACTGTGCTTCATTTAAGTTGTATATTTGGCTTGTGCTCGACTGATCAATCAGCAATACAACATCCTAGCAAATAACAAATTGAAATAAAAACAAATAAAATAAAACCTGACAGAGAAGGCCACAGCCCCCAAAAAAATGTACAGAAACCTCAAAATTTTCATTTACATATTTCTCGTCATTGGATTTCTAACAAAACGAGAGGATTCTTATGTGAACTGTCATCATGAACCCAAACCAGAGGAAACAAGAGCCCCCACTCTTATATCTAATTCCCAACTGAAATTTTTCCATTCTTTTTTAAAAAAGGATTTTACCTTAGTCCCTATTCCCTACAATAAGTATATTCCTTAGAAAGCAATGAGATTGGCAAAAGATGTAACAATTATTCAGCTTCTGGTGCATATAAATCATATCGCGCAATTAAACCAAGGCACAGGTATCCACTAGATTAAAAAAATCAAACAATATATAAGTTCATAGAAATGCATTGATGTCACTGTATTATTTTATAATTTGTACTGCACAATATTAAAGCATACCTCAGAACTAGAATCTCCATTCACTGATTTCATCTGTGCATCCTTATCAAGAGCTGCTCGTCTACGCGCCACATTTCTCGTTTGAGGTCCTTTTGTCTCCTCCTGGGCAGGCTTGAAAACAGCCTTCCCCTTTCCCTTTGATGAACTTGTGCCTTTCTCCTGCAATGGTTCCTTTCTAGCTGCATCTATATTAACAGATGATCTGGATCTTGAAGAATGACGACGATTGGTTGACGGAGTGGAAGTAGATGGAGAAGATGCACCAGCTCCAGCAGGAGTGGTTCCTGATTCAGAATTTCCCACTGATGCTGAGGGCTTTTGACCAGATTCACCTCGCTGAACGCGGGGCCAGAGAAATTCTTCAACAGCTGCTAAACTTGCTAATGGATCAATAAGAACCACATTGGAAGAATAATCACGTAGAGATTTTTCTCCCTGGGCTCGACAGAGGCGCAACTTAAAAGGTTGAGATAGTGCACTTAATCCAGATGAGAGACGTGCACTTCCACTGGACGACCTAGATGAATGACTCAAAACAACTGGAAAACGTTCCAAGGATGATAGGGCATTTTGAAGCTTCTGAACCAAAACAGTCATGGGAGCTACGCTGCCTTCATTAATACTTGAAGGAAGAGAAAGAGCAACAAACAGCTTGAATCTTCTAAGTGCTTGCTGACGAAGCTTGGACAGATTAGCTTCTGATATTTTCTCCTTGGAAAAATAACCACAAGAAAAATAATTCAACAATGCTGCCACAACCCCACTGCCAATAAACTCAAATGTGGATACACCATCCCCCTTTCTTAATTCTGCTAGCATTTCAGATATCACCCCAATCAAATACTCCTCTTTGTTAGCAGAACCGTCAATACCACAAAACTCAGAAGCTTTAGATTTCCCTTTTGCTTTAGTCTTCTGATCATCAACACCAGCGTTCAAGTTCATGCAAAGATTTTTTAATTGCAAGAGATCATCAGTAACCCCAACTTCAGAAGCCCCAGGATCTGAAGGAAAGTACTTATCTTTAAAAGACTTGGCACAAGCACTGACTGACATGCGAAGGCTGGAATTCACTGTCGGGATTTCAATAGGATTTGGAGGTGATCCAACATTTGTTGGAATGGAATTCCTAGGTTCTTCTGATGGATTTCCTTCAGCATTTGAAATGCCACTGCGACGTTTGTAACGCCTAGAACGAGATGATGCCCCAGTAACATAATCATTATCCTTATCAGCAGAAGATGCTTGGGTAGGAGTACCACTAGGATTCCCAGCCAATACAAGTTGATCAATTGCATGAACCACACCCTCTCTGACAAACATCTTGGAGAAAGTTCCAGGAAGCTTTTCCATAAGAATTTCAGTAATTTGGAGGGCAGGAATCAAGACATGAGGATCTTTCCATGCTAACACACCAGCTAAGAAACTATGGAAGAAACAAATAGTATACATAAAAAAATCATACTGAGAATGATTTTAACACAACAAGAAATCATGCATGGGCCATACTGTGTACCTGGAAATGTTTGTGACACTCAATAGAGACTGGATCATATCTGCACTGCTGAAATACATCAACTTTCCAATAACTGAGAGACATTTGTGGCGAACAGGACTGTTGACACTGGAACCATATATCTGCTTGGCAAACAAATGATGTCATTACATCCACCTAAGAAGGGAAATAATTAAATAGTAGTCCACCAAAACTAACCTGTATCAGAACAGGAAGAAGATCCATTCCAAATTGCTGCAACAGCTCTGGCTGATCCTTTAACAATTTCTCTCTAGCTGAAACCTCAGGAACATTTCCATTTAGATCATCTTGTTTTCCAGAACTGCTTGAAGGAGACTTCTTAACCACAGGTCCTTTTACAAAAATATTGGAGCTGGCAGGAAGAGAGATTGTTCCTTGTGGAAGTGGAGGGAGAAGCTCATTTGCTAGGTTGACAATCTCAAAAATCTAAGCAAGGAGGAAAAAGAACAGAACAAAAAACTTGAGGCTTAATTAAAGCATAGCATTTTCAAAATGGGGAAGAAACAAAATCAACTATTCAATAGAGACATAGAAAACCCATTAATTATTATGTTAGAAATGGACTAGACTTCACAGTAAATAGCTAAAACCACCTCACATTTTGGAAAGAGCAATACTTTAATCCCCATCTTGTTTACCTTCCCATGGCTAAAATAGTAAAACTATCACAAAAAAATCATGAACAGAAACGTTTTTAAAATCATGGACAGAAGTACATCTTTGTTAAAAAAAATCAAAAAACAAAATGATTAATGGCTATAGCATATGTTATAATTAAATGATTAGAATGACATGAATAAAAGACGTGGCAGGACCGTTTAAATCATGTTTTCAAAAAGGACTCCAATGTGAATTTTGCTAATGCAGGTGGATTTTAAAATTCCCCAAAAAATGAACTAACAATTATTATTTGGTCTTCTGGCAAGTCAAGTTTTGAGTACTGAAGATTCATATTAAACAAAAAAAAAGCACTTATGCGAGTGTTGCTTCATCAATTGAGAACAGAATGATTATAGAAAGAAATATTCCATTACATATCTAAACTTTCAAGCAGCTTTCTTGATCTAACATGTTTCTCAGCTGCAACTAAAAGCTAGCAAAAGGAAGCAGCAAGTACCTGTTCTGCTGGTCTACTTAGAGCTGGAGGCACTGACGTGGCAGCAGAAACACCAGAACCTGACAATATGTCTTTAAGAATGCCACTGATTCCTAGGAGAAGTAAAGTTTTGGCTCCAAGAGGGGACCCACTTGCAAATGTGGAAAGCAGTCGGATTAAGCCCTACATGACAGCCTCAAGTCAGACAAGCTGCTTCCAGAGAGAAAAGCAATAAATAAAACTAAAAGAATAAAATTGTTTTTTACCGTGTATGTAGGAGGACTCAGAGAAGCCTGTCCACCTCCAGAATTACTGGTGGAAATGAGAGAGGCAGCTTGGGTGACCAGTCCATGATTACATAGTTCATCTAATTTTTCTGGTGATGATGCAAAAGCTTCAGCAATCCGGGTCAAACAAACAGAAGCATGCTCCAACACCTACAATCATTACAAATCACACTGAACAAGAGAAGCAGAAAGGCATGCTTGTCAGCTATAGAGGAAGAAACAATAATCTTATTCTTACCTTCGCATCATGATACTGAAGAAGATTTGTCAACAGAGGAACAGCTTCCATAACAAAGTCAGCTGCATCTGAAGGGAGTTTCTTGCACATATTTGCAGCGGTGGATAACGCCACTCGCTGAAACCATAATTGGGAAGTAAGAAATGAGACAGCAATACACAACATGAGAAAATTAATTAAGAATGAGCAGATACCTGAACTCCAGTGGAGAAGAAATCCAGATAGGAAAGTACTGCCATAAGAGCACCAGCTCGCAAACAAGCAGTAGGATGCTCCTGAGATATCTTTTTGAGTGCTTGCAAAGACTGTTGCAAACCACAAAATTCCAGGCTATTATTAACAACATAACAATGTATATAAAGAACACAATTTATAGTAAAACAATAAACAAGGCAATTCACATAAACAAACATGAATTTCTGTTTACCTGTTCAGCCAAGTCCATATATTCAATAGTGAGCAACCTAGCAACAAAGCAAGATACAGCACCATAATGGACAACAGCAGCACAAGACGAAGGCAAAACATCACACAAATGAGTAATAGCTCTAGCAGCAAGCAACATAATATCAGGATTACTCTCATGGTTCAACAACCCAACAAGCACAGGAACAAAGGAATCAACCGAAAAAGTACTCAGAGACTCTTCAGTTCCAATAGAAAGCATTTCACAAAGCTGAGTTAAAGCTTCCACTTGCTTCCCTTCCTCGCCATCAGCACGCAAACCCGACAATATCTTCTTCAACCTTCCAGACTGATGGGAAGACGAAGCAGATGGCATTCCAGAAGAAGGCAGCAAATCATCAAGGCCAGCACCGAGCTTACGCAACAACCCTTGTAAAGCACTGCTAGCAGAAGTCAAATTATGGTGGAAAGCACCCATTCCACTTCCTCCACCTTCTTCGCTATCATTATCATCATCCTCATTATCATTATTATTACCATTAACATTGCCAGAATCCACATTTAACCGTAAGCCATTGTTATTGTTTTCCCTTTCTTTGCTATTATTATTATCACGAACCCTAACTCCAACCTCATGTTCCTTTTCCTTGCCTTTATCGGAAGAGGATGACTCAGCATTGCTATTATTATTAGTAGCACTATTACTATTATTCCTGTTGCGGCGAGAACGAGACGAAGAAGAAGAATCAAGATTGGCGGTGGGGTCCATAATTGGAAGAGCGCGTCTAGGTCTAGTGTTGGAGCGTGGGGTGGTGGTGGTGGTGGTGGTGGTGGTGGAGGCGGTTGGTGCGGCGGTAGAAGAGGAAAGACGAGAGCGTTTTTGAGAGCGAGTAGTGGGACCGGAGGAAGAAGAAGATGAAGGAGGGGCAGTTGAGGATGCCTCCGCCCGCTTCCGGCTACGAGTTTCCATACAATAACTAAACCTCCCCGATTTTTTTAATCGGTGGACGCGATCACGCCGCACCGGTCGATCGGGAATAACAATAACAACAATAATTATTCTGATTAAAATTAAACATTCTCTGCTGCATCTACACGCAACGCATAATCAAAATCAAAATCGAAATTAAAATCAGCTAATCAGAGGTAAAAGAAGAAATTATTTGAATGGATTGTTAATTCCTAAGAGACGATTTTGTGTGTGAGAGTAAAATTTTTGGGGACACAGCAGGATGAGAAACCCTAATGAGGGCAGAGAAAAAGAGAGAGAGAAGTGGGGAGAATATAAAAAGGTGAGGAGTGCTATGCCGATATGTGGACTTTTTATATGTGTTGATGATAGTAAAGTATAGTATTTGGGTGATTTTTCTTCTTATTTATTTTTTTATTTATATTTATTTACGTGTTTTTTTTTTTTTTGATAAATACTATTTATTTACGTGTGTTGTGTGTGTATAATAAGATGGTGTGTATGATTTGGATTTTGGTGTATATGATTTTTATATGTGTTCATTTTGGGGGCGGTCACATGGCTAAATGAGGTTTAATCAGGGCATTGTTGTCTATGCCCGGTGGTCGACAAGTATACCAGGATTAATGTCCTTTCACCTTATTACTAGAGGGTTGTTTTGGAAGGCTTCGATTGAAAACAAGAGAGGAAGAAAATGGGTGTGGAAATTGCACAAAAATGCTAAATTTACTCTCACTTAGTTACAAATTCGAGAAATTTTTTATCCTTTATTTTATTTCTGCTCTTATTTTTCCTGAATCTAAACCAAGTTTAACAAGGATAGTAACAGGTTATATATCCACCTAATAAGTAATATCCGAATCCAAATCCATTTAATTATATAATTATTCGAATTCATCCAAATCCGATTAAAAATATATATATCCGTTGCAAATCCAAATAAATACATCCGTGGATTATCCACATTATGTATCCGATTAATAAAAAATATTAAACACTTTAGTTGAAGAGTTGCAGAGGCAATTGCAGCAAAATCTCACCAATAATTGGTTACTTCTTGAAGAAAGAGCTATGGTGCAGCACTTAAGTAAACTTCAAATGCTAGAAGAAAGTTTCCTTAAACAGAAGTCAAGGATTCAATGGATCCAATTAGGGGATTCTAATTCCAGTTTCTTTTTAATGCAATAAAAAAGAGGAGATATCAGAGTTTGACAGTGCAAGTAAAGAATGATGAAGGGGACAGTTTTACTACTGCCAAAGACATTCATGAAGCTTTCTCTTCTTATTTCCAAAGTATTATGGGAAATGATGTGCTAAACAGGTGTCATATTGATCAGGAAACTCTACAATCTGGCCTGTGCTTAAACCAGCAAGAAAAGGAGAATCTCATCAGTCCTATTACAGAATTAGAGCTCCATGATGGTTTATTTACAATAGGCTCTAATAAGGCCCTTGGAATTGATGGTTTCAATGCTTATTTCTACAAGGAATGCTGGTCTATAGTGAAAGGAGAGCTTCTTAAAATGGTGCAGAACTTCTTTGAGAATGGAAAAATGCTGAAGCAAATCAACATCACCTCAGTTACTGTAATTTCGAAAATGACCAGCGCTGAAAGATTGTCAGACTTCAGACCAATTGCGTGCTACAATGTGATTTACAAAATCATCACTAAGATCATTACAGCCAGACTGAGGCCTATTTTACAAAGAATTATAGCTCCAAACCAGTCAGCTTTCATACCTGGGAGGAATTTCAGTGACAATATTGTGCTTGCACATGAGTTAGTGCACAATTGTCATATACAGCATAATATTCCTAGGTGTATGATGAAGATAGATTTACAGAAGGCATATGATTCTGTCAGCTGGGACTTCATTGAAGAATTATTAATAGGGCTCTAATTTCCACCTATGTTTGTTAAAGTAGTTATGGGATGCATTAGAACTGCAACTTTCTCTATTAACTGGAGAGGTGCACAGGGTAGAGTATTTTCTGACCCAATGTCTCCCCTGATTTTTGTAATTTGCATGGATTATTTGACAAGAATATTGCACAGGAACCTGGATGAGGAATTCAAATTCCACCTTGGTTGTAAAATGATGAAACATACTCATCTGATATTTGCAGATGATTTTCTGTTATTCTGCAAGGGAGATAGTCATTCAATTTCATAGTTCCAAGAGACTCTATGCAATTTCAGAAATACTTTAGGCTTACGGGTCAATCCAGCAAAAAACCAGGTGTTCTTTTCAGGTGTTTCTAATGCTTTAAAGGCCAAGATTCTTCAGATCTCTCAGTTCCAAGAGGGCACACTCCCAATGAAGTATCTAGGTATTCCTCTAATCACTAAAAGACTATATGCTTCTGACTATGATCCAATTATTACTAAAATCCAAGCTAGAGTTAGCCAATGGAACGATCAATTTCTATCCTATGCAGGAAGGTTGCAATTGATGCAATCAGTATTGATGAGTATGCATACTTATTGGTCTATGGTAGTTCTTCTTCCTAAGAGTGTTACTAAACTCGTAGAGAAGATCTACAGGAACTTTATGTGGTCTGGAAATGCTACTGAGTACACTAAATGCCTTGTATCTTGGCATTTTGTTTGTCTGGATAAAAGAGAAGGTGGTCTGAGTGTGAAACCTATTAGTTTATGGAATAGGGCTGCTGTTTGTAAACTTTTGTGGAAGCTAATTCAGGCACCTGTTAATTTGTGGAGTGTCTGGATCTGTCAGAACAGGCTCAAGGGAAGGAGCATATGGCAGATTAAGGAAAATACAGGTGCTAGCTAGATTTGGAGGGAAATCTTGAAGGTGAGACATATCATGAAACCTTACTGTAAATATAAGGTAGGAAATGGTAATAAATTTTCCTTCTTGTATGATCCTTGGTATATGGATGTTTCAATTGTTGACAGAATTCCTACTGTCAATGATAAAGTTCTTAATATCTCTGCCAAAGCCAAAGTTTGTGATTTTTGGAGGAACAATTGTTGGAGGTTACCTAGAGCTGTTAATCATGATGTTTCTCAATTATGGTTACAACTGAGATCTCTGCAATTAAATAGTAATGCTGATTCTATAACATGGCTAACTAGAAAAGAGTTCTCTATCAAATCTGTATGGACTAACTTAAGGCCTACTGCTGAGAAAGTTCCCTGGTATTCATTTATGTGGTTCAAGAAGTCAATTCCTAGATGCAGTTTTCTTTTATGGTTGGCTGTTCAAAGGAAATTGCGTACAAAGGATAAATTGTATAGATGGAAGATTACTGAGAACAATTTATGTGGCTTATGTAAGCAAAGTATAGAGACTATAGATCATGTTTTAGATTCTTGCCATGTGAGTACTGAAATATGGAAACAGATTGCTGCTACTGGTTGCTTGCCTTCTCGAATCAGCTCCTGGTCTAGATTACTGCTTTGGTATAGTAGCAGGGTGAAGGGGAAAGGTCAGTTAACAATGTTGAGGAAGTTAGTGCTCTCTGTTGCAGTTTATTATATATGGCAGTCAAGGAATATGAGTGTTTTTTTACATGTTGTTCCTAATCCTTCGTGGATCATTAGAACTATAAGCAGTACTGTTTTATATAGATTCCAGGCTGCTTCTCTTACAGGGCATGTAAATAGCATAGTAGAGAGACTTAAGAATTGTAAGTAATTTTGAGTGGTTTTCAGGGCTATTTCCCTGATGTGTAAGAGTTTCCTTTTTTGGAAGAAATGGATCTCTTTTTTGGTGTGTTGACAAAAAAAAGTATATTTTTTGTATTATTTAAAAATGATATAAATTTAAGATTAAATATACATATACTTATTTTTAAACCTAAAATATCTAATTATTATTTTAGATCTATTTTATTAAATTTATGCAATTGTTAATAATACTTAATAAAATATTTATGGGAAAATGTGCAGAAAATCCATTTAGTTTTTCATTGAGAGCATTTAAGTCCTTAAACTTTTTCTGGCTCAAATAAACCCCTAATGTTACAAAACGCAGGTTATTTAAGCCCTTCTATTAACTCTATCTTAACGGAAGAGCTTAAATGACCTGCATTTTGTAACTTTAGGGGTTTATTTGAGTCAAAAAAAAGTTTAAGGGTTTAATCGTTCTCTGTGGCAAAGGTGAAGGACTTTTTTTGCACCTTTTACATATTGGTTATCACCATTGAATGAAAAATGTTAAAAATTACCTAATGGTGATAAACATCAAGGTAACTTTTGGTATCGGCATTCAAAGGTTCGAATCCTTTTAGTCTAGATTATGAACACCCGATCAGATCTGTCAAGAACCAGCTGATGACTACAAGGGAAGCAGATAAAGTCACTGTATTCTTCACCCTTGTTTTGGAAGAAAGTATTAATCAGGAGGTAAGGGTTTTGGAGCATTCTCAACCCCTCATTTCTCAACCCACCAAATTGATAGGTTGAGGAGGGTTACAACTTTCATTAAAAATAATTTTATTAAAATACCTATATTATCCTAACTTATTTCTTTTGTTAAAGTATTAAATTGAGAATATTATTTTAATCTTCATATTATAACCCGTACTTTATTTTACTTTCTTCCTAAACAAAGGAGGTTAATTATAACCTTTACATTCATTTATTTTACTTTAAAAACTCAACCCTTTATTTACCTTCTTTCTCCTAGACAAAGCATTAAAGATCACTTTTGACTTTAACAAATTTTCTTTCTCTTCTATGACCTTATTTCCGCAGCATTACTTACTGGCCACAAGGCCCACAACCATTAGTATATAGAGAGAGAGGTATATTTAATTACTCCATCCGTTTCTAAATATATGTTGTTTAAAGTTTGTGCACACATTAAGGATAATCATTAAATCATTTAGATTTTGGGAAAATATATCCTTATTTACTAAATCACCCTTTACATCACTCTTCATTAATTACTTATAATAGTTGTAATTTATAGCGTTGATAAGGGTAAACTTGAAAAAAGTATCATTAATGCTTCATTGGTTTTTGTAAGTGGCAGATAATTTGGGAAAAAAAATGACTCTAAAATGACAGTTATTGTAAAACGGATGGAGTAAATAGTATTAAAGTTGAAGAAAGAAATGTTAGACAAATTATATTATAAATGATTTCTATATAAAAATGACATCATTAAACAGAGGACAACAAAAAAGAAAGAAAGACATGATCATGCGTTTCAAATGTTACATTCACTTTTCAAAGAAGATAAGCACACAATTGTTCTTATGTATATCCTTATACATGTGGCAAAGAGGTATTACAACTACCTTTTATTGGTTTTGTGATGTGTTGAAATACTAAGAGGGGGGGGGGGGGGGGGGGGGGG